>JAMKCH010019595.1:0-21492 GCA_023653785.1 Ophioderma brevispina
GATGTCGGTTCAGACCACAACCTGGTGCTGGCTAAGGTGAAATTTTTACCTACCAAACCAAACTATAACAACGGTACCCAAGAAGTATGACATCATCGATTCAATTCAGCGACCCCACAATTGCCGCAGAATTCTGTGCAAAGATAGGTGGTGCCTTTGGACTCACGTCCTCCAATTAAGAAGACACTGAAATGTTGAAGGGCTATTGACCCACTTCAAGGAAACACCAATAAAAATAACCGAGGAAACAGTGGGTGTAGAAAAGGGCCCGGCAAATAAGGGGCCCCCTGAAGAAGTAAGAAAGGCATGTCATCAAAGAAGGACAGCAAGGATCCAAATGATGAACACCCCAACTGCACATAATAAGTTCAACTACTCCAAACTGAACAGGATGTCAATATTAAGTAAAGAGCTGGAAGAAGAAGCTGCTCGAAAAGGAATGGAAGATGCACATGCTAGGAACAATTGCCATGAACTCTTCAAGTGTGTCCGTAGACTATCGAGTGAAGAGCTCAACTGCCAGCAGCTGCCAAAGACAAAACATGCTCCCTCAAAACTGCTCGAGATAAAGTAATGAAGTGCTGGGAAGAACACTTCAACAAACATCTCCACACTGAATTTCCCAGAGATTGAAGAAGTACTTTTGTCACTCCATTCCCAGACCTGGCAATTACTAACTCAACAGGCATGCCTTTCTCAATACAGGAAGTAGAAGAGGCCATTACGAAAACTGAAAAATAACAAAGCATGTTGATGGGAATAAAATCTCTGCTGAAACCCTGAAAGCATGTGGCCCAGCTATGAGACAGTTACTGTTTAAAATAATCAACATTAGCCTGGGTCGAAGGGCAATTCCAGAAGACTGGAGCGTGACTGATAACTCCAGTATACAAGAACGTGAGAAACTAATCCCGCCACCTATAGTAAGCAATTATTTAACTTTACTGTCCATCCCAGGGAAAGTCATTTCGGTGAATGATCCTGAACCCGGATCCCGCAGGGCAACCATAGATTGACTACTTGATAGGAACAATGTGGATTTAGAGGGTCAAAGGTACTAATGATGCTGTATTTATTGTTCGCCAGGTGCTAGAGAAGGCCAAAGAAAGACGCATTCCTTTACCCTGGAACTATTGTAGATTTTAAAAAGGCAGCATTTGATACGCATTTGGAGAGAAGGCACTCTGGAAATGCTTTAGATCAATTGGAGTAGACACACGCTGGTAGACCTAATTGAAAAGAATGTTGAGCAAACCATATGCTCAGTAGTGGTGGATGGAAAACTCACTGACTGGTTCGAAGTCTTAGTTTGTGTGAGAAGGGATGCCTTCTAATCTCCATGCCTCCCCTTTAATATCTTCTTAGAATTTGTAATTAGAGGAGTTCAAAACCTGGGAGAGATGAAAATAAAGCAACATCGTTCTGCCTATGACACAGGACCCTGCTGGAAATGGTCTTTAGAAAAGTTACAGGCCTATCCACAGAAGAACTTGAAAAAGCCTGCGCCAAAATGGGGAATGAAGATCACCCATCTAAATGCAGATCATTGTCCCGATGACCCAAGAGACATCACCCTACCCAGACAACCTATTGACAATAGTAAATATTTTTGTCTTTTCTTGGAAGTAATGTGCCCTTCGTTAAGAGGACATCAAGAGAGGCGTACAAGACTGCAGCATGGGCATCGGTAGACTCAGGAATACCAATCTGGAGCAATCATGGCATCACAAGATCGCTCAAGGTCAGAATATACCATTCTCTTATACTCCCCCATGCCCCCTATGGAGGCAGAGTCCTGGGTATTGTCGCAAGACAGACTGCCAAAAGCTAGCTAGAAAGCTTTGATCTGAGATGGTCGCCGGTCCATCCTAGGAGTGACCCTTCTGGACAAAATTAGGAATTATAAATTAAGACAGCGTCTGAACATCACCTGCACCATCACGGATGCAGTCACGCAGGGACGGCTGAAATGTGGTTTGGACATGTCAGGGGATGCCGGAACACATATTACCATAACCAACCTAAGACTAAGACTTCAACACTCGTAGGACGCCAGGTCGCCCACCATCAAGATGGAAGGACCAGATCCCCAAGGACACAGCTTGGGGACCTCCAAAATGCCGAATCTATTGCAAAGGGCAGTCCAGAATGGAGGAGAATTAACTTCCACTCATGAGAAGAGCAAAGGGGACACCCCGTCCTGTGCAGTAAAGTCAAAGTCAAGTTTTGCAAATCACCTGAACATCCAAATCAAGAAAGGGTCAAGCTACTTGTGCGTTCCTACTCAAAATGATCTCATCCATGGAGTGACAAAGGCAAAGTAATCACACTGAAGCACTTTCTTGTTGGAGTTGGAATGCATAACCTGACTGGACAAAAGGCACCCATCGCATACTTTCACATCTAGGGCACGTCCTATAGACTTAAATAACGTTGCTTGCATTATTTATCGAAACTGATAAGCAATAGCAGCGCAAGAATGTCGCAACAAGGTGGGTCCTTGCCCATTAAACCGGCCAATGATTACTCAGTCCTAACCGTATTCTGGGCAGATTATTCAATGTGCATCGGATACAATTCCTAAGAAGGCGTACTTGACATAACAACATAGTTGGCCTTTCAAGAGAAGGAGCCTGGGCACATGTTCAACAAGCATAAATAACAGTCCCCAAAGGATTATCAAGCAAAGACCCCTGCCTGATGATCAATCCTGCCAAGCGGAAAAACTAAGATTGATTCTAAAAAAGAACCTTGCATTCCATTCCACAACATGATTCGACAAGGAATTGACGAAAGTAAAGTTGGGAACGCCAACAAAACGCTGTTAGTATGGAGTATCTTGAGGCTCTTAGCATCCAGAGAACCAAACCCTGCCAATGTTTTCAGGTTGGGTTGATGCAAATGAGAAATAAGTTTGCAGACTTCGTGTACAAAACCGTGCGTAGAACATTTCTTCACCGATGACACATCAATAAATGATTTACGGAACATTTAACAGGTTATTTTCGTTCCTTCAGGCAGCTGTGCATTTTGAGGTTCACATGTCATAGTGAATGTTCACCATTGATTCGAGAGCAGCCCTACAAGCCTCTTGTGGAATTTTCCGATGAAATTCAAGAATGTGATGCTGCACTGGGTGATTTCCACTTATGAGAGAATTTCGCAGTATGGAAACCCCTGATCGCTGGATCTGGTTTTGAAGATGTAATATTTCAAGCAGATATATGGCCTCATCTGGATGCCTTAATGGAATTCTAAGTGGTTCACACTACAACCGGGCTGCTGTCCTTCACAATTTTGGTTTCTAGAAAAGCTTGGAGAGGTTGCTTCTGGGAGCATTTATTGACCAACAAATGCACTTATTACTGATGAAATTCACAGCTTGATGAGTGTGAACGATATCAAAAGTTTGCGTGTTCTACTTGATGAAGAAGGGGTCCTGACAATATCTTGATTGATTACTAGAACAAGTCCAATGTACGTGAAGGAACATATGAAGGAACAGCACAGTTTTGGTTTGCTTTATTATCTAGACCTGTGAAATGCCAACACAACTGGTTCCACTGCAGTTCAAGAAACACTACTACCTCAGGAGGTAGGATGGGAGTTCATGTTGCCCATTCTACTTTGGTCTTAACAAGACTTATTATGCCCGGTATGGAAGCTACTATGTCAAGTGCAGGGAGAATATTGAGTCTCTTTATCCTGGTAATCGTCAGTTAATTGATGAAAAATGTTGTCATTACAAGGTCAGAATAGATATGCATTGCGAACAGCAGTGGACCAATTTGGGAGAACAGAACCATCCGAAAGATGCCAAGTTGCAGGTGTTATAAAGTCATTCTCTACAAATGAACAAGTCAAATCCTGAAATGGACCCTTCCGGCACACACAGCAGAAAATACAGCATCTTTGCGGGCTTCTCCCATGCTGACCTGAGGGAGATATATACAAGCAGGTACGGCCATCACACAATCCTCTCATCTGAAGTGAAGGTGCAGAAACTAGTCAATGTTAGACCACAGATACATCAACCCATTTAATAATATCAAGATTAGATAAAGGATCAAATATATAACCTGAGCTCTGGAACAACACACTCGGTCGACATGACATTGCGGATGGAATATTTCAAGTCCTTCCAAATGGCAAGTCAGCACACAATACTTTTGTAAAGAACAGGCTCGAGTCATCTTTCAGTTCATCTGAAGGTACTGGAAAAGTCAAAGTAACTGAAGCTAATCGAGATGTATTAGGAAAACTTAATTGCCACTTCAACAAAGCATGGCAGAATGTGATTTCAAGAACGCAACTGGAGTATCCACTAACCCCTGTCCCACTAAGTCTGGGGAATGCCGATGGGACAAGACGAACGACTCAGAAAAGTTGTCCTGATGGGTTTTCTTGTTGATAACAATTCAAGAGATACAATGGATCCTGAGAGTATTCTGCCGATCAAAAGACATACTGTATAATATTTTTTTTTCCTGGAGATGGCCAGCGCACGTAGTGTTGAAAAAAAACCCATGTGCGTCTGGCCGGACTTCGAACCAGAACCAGCCGCCCTTCGTATTTACCTTCCACGACTCTCTAACTGACATGAGCTATCAAGCAGGGTTGGTACAGAAGAGCGATAGATATCATATCTATAGGTGTTAGGATTTCGAAAGGGTGTCCTTCGCTTTCCCCTAGCGGATAGCATCAGAAACTGTATTGTAACATATACGATTATATTTGTTTTGAAATTTAAATACTTAGTTTTAACTACTTGTTTTAATAATTTAAATATTATATTTGTTTTTCCCTGGAGATGGCCAAGCGCACGATAGTGTTGAAAAAAAAAAAAAAACATGTGCGCTTGGCCGATTTGGATTTTTTTTTTTTTGAGAACTAGAGTAGTTAAATTTCAAAACATCATACTATTGCTTACGGGTCGTTGACCGATGGCCCTCAATCAGAAACTTTTACAACGTATCATAACACATATGAAGGTCCTCGCCAGCAAATTTTCGCCACATCCCCAAAGGATACAAGCACATTGATATTGTTAGCTGATTCATATTTGCCACAGAGTATCAGGACTGCGTGAGAGAACAGGAAGAGGAATGGCACCAAACGTTATCATAAACTCAACACAATCCAATTGCCATGTGAACTTCAACCAATTTCTGGCTAACGGAGAATAACACGACCAGACTGATGAGCGCGTTCGTAGTGTTGTTGATAGAAAAGAAAGAAAGCATACTGGCTGATTGAAGTGGTGTTATACTTTCCATCCGATGTGATTTGTTCTGGGAAAACCCGCCACATTGGTGAAAAATTATATTTTAAATAATTTTGGGCTCTCATTGCAAAGTTTGAAATATCAAGTTTCCATAACTTTTTACACACTTCTTTCTTTCTCTATGGATACACATAACAAAAGTTATGCCTTATACAATCTGACAAAATAAAGTACAACAAAACAGATTTTCCTTTATTTTACAATTGTCCTGGCGCGACATGCGACGGGTTTCCCAGATCACATCTCATATAGAGATGCATCACAAAAAATGATGTTGCTTTGGTTCCAGATCTTAGCAGTAGTCAGGAGAAGGTCAGACACGAAGGTCGTCCCCTGCAATGCAGACCATAGCCTTGAAGAGTAACGAAGAAGGCATGGCAATCATCCGTTCACATTCTGGCTGCTGGCGACACAGAACAAACATCTCGCGGTTATTGCAATGTCCACAATTTCAACGAGAAGACAGATTGATCAACGCGGACTAGACACAAACACTGGCAATAACCGAAGGCTTTCAGTTGAGTGACATCGGCCTAACAGCAACACAGAAGTTATGTCTAGTTGGATTTCATCACGGCTTTTATGGGTAACGAATTACAACTCGGGATTACAACTCGGGACCTGCCTTTTTTTTTCGCAAGGGCAAATGTATGTTCTGGAAGGTGGTTAGAGACAAAGCCAAAGTTTGTGGACACTTTCTGTCATCTTGGTGAATCAGACGCTTTCAGCACATTTGTCTCAGGAGCTTGAAGAATATGTATCACTGTTGTATGGGGTAAAGACCAAAAACGTAATGAAGCAAGGTTGTGATCTTCCGACCCGCAAGTTAACGAGGAGCAAAAAATACAGATATAGCATTACTACGCACCAATGTCCATCAAACACTGGCAGCTTCATAACTAATATCGCATTCATAGCCAGAGACTTGCATTCAGGCAGCCACAACAATTATGTAGGTACAGATGCTTGTTAAAATGGGTTGGAATGAAAGAAATGGAGCCTAATTTTGATAGAGACATGATGCCTGAAGATGTTGCAGGGAATGTTTATTTGACAATGAGTGCGAGGACTTTTCAGAATGCAGTGAGGTGATTCTTGAGCGACTACTCGAAAATTACTATAACATTTATTAGTATTGTGGTTGATTTGTCATACCATAAAATAGTACAAGGACAAATTCAGTAAACTCTTCTTGTCTGTCACTTTGGAAAAGCCTCCTCAAGAGTGACATGGCAGATGTTTTGCAGTCATTATTAGACAAAACTGTTATCAAATGCTAAAACCTTCCCTAGACACATGTTCCTCTTTATGCTTTTTAAACCAAACATGTACTTTTATTAGATTTTTTGGCGAACGTTTTGAAAAGGGCCCTCATTTTTGTCTCGCCTGACCTTTGTTCGGGCAGGAGACTTAGTAATCACTTTTCTGTCTTTCTGTCCGTTCCGCACTGTCTGTCGTCTGTCTGTCTGTCCGTCCGTCCGTGAAACTGCTTGTGTAACGATTTTT
Organism: Ophioderma brevispina; assembly: GCA_023653785.1. NCBI lineage: Eukaryota > Metazoa > Echinodermata > Ophiuroidea > Amphilepidida > Ophiodermatidae > Ophioderma > Ophioderma brevispina. Next base: position 6,791 of record JAMKCH010019595.1, read on the forward strand.
CTTGGAGTTTCCGTAAGGCTACCGGTGATGTAACTTGGTGGAAAAAGCGGTGTCCGATGAGTTCTCTCGACCTGATTAGATTTGGGCGTAAAATTTGGTAATTAAGTATCAATTTGCATAATTTTACGAAAATTTTTCCCGCAAGGTTTGTGTACAAAGTTTTTTTTTCTGGAGTTCAGTATGGCGTATAATGATGTACGTTGTGGTAAGGAAGCGGGCTGAGGAGTTCTCTTCTCCGAACTGATTAGATTTTGGGCGTATTTGGGGGGCGGGCAAATTAAATATTAAATGAGCTAATGTATCATATGCAAAAATCACGTACTTGCTATAATTTTTGAAACGGTACAACATCGGATAATGAACTTCCTTCCTTCGCTGCAATGAAAGCCTATCATGATGCCGCATCTTCTTGCAATTTGAAAGTGCCAGATATGTGCGGCTTTAGGTATGCAAAATGAGCTAATTCGAAGGGTGCATAATTCTGTAAATCTCTGAAACGGTACATCGGATGGGGCAAACTTCCTTCACAACATAAAGAATACTATTCCATGCATCTTTTGTGTGAATCATAATTGGGGACAAAGTTCATGTGTGGCCGATTAAAGGGGCAATTTTTTGAATACAATGATCTAATTAAGTATGCGTAATTGCTGTAATCGCTGAAAGATGGTAACATGGATTGCACAATCTTGAGATTGATTTGAAACACTAGGCCTCCGCATACATAGTGTAAAGTTTAATTAGTTCTTTAATGATGACGAAAACAACTTTGGAGGATATAGCCTCAAAATTCATGATTGCAAAAACTTGGTTGGCGTACCGTGTTGAAATAGTGGTTGTTATTAAGGTTTGTGTACACAATACGATTTTGCATATAAGATTAGGTACTAAAAAGAATGTCTGTTTGTTTTGTGTAACCAAAGCAACCTTAAAACCCTTCTGACCTTTGATTTTTTTTGTTTTTAATTTGTTTTTTAAAAAGATAAAATAAAATCTGACCCGCTCCACTTATTTTTTGCAAACCAATTTTTTTTTAAATAGTTGTATTTTTTCTTTGAGAAACATGGACAGCCTGGAACACATGCAATATAAATCATAAAAGTATTTAAGTTAAAGTTTGAGTGTTTTAGATTTGTTGAAAAAAACCCTCAATTTTTAGTATTTCACATGTATTGTCTACTCCTCCAATTTTTCTTGATAAACATGACAGCATGGGAAAACAATGAATATAAATCAATAAAAGTATTTTAAGTTAAAGTTGAGTGTTTTTTAGATTTTGACAAAACCCTTCAATTTTTAGTATTTAACATGTATTTTTGTCTAACTCTCAAAAATAAAACGAAGACCCGACCACCGACCCTACTTTTTTTTTTTCTTACAATGGCGAACAAACATACTGCTTTATTACCTTGCAAGGGTATTGAAATAAGTGGTGTTACATGAATTTTTTTTTCAATTTGTTATGTTTTTTAAGTAAACTTTGTTAGTAGCTGATAATGATATGAAAACGTTCGCGATTCAGAGTTTTGACAAATGGAAACGATTTAGCTAAACAGATGTTTTATTAGTCGCTTTTAGTTTCCTTTGGAATGATTTGTACTCTTCCTTTGTCTATTACATACTCTGCAAAGTAATATAAATACCGTATATCAAGAAAAAGTGGACATTTTTGGGGAAATATGCAATTTATGTCAAAGCAAATACCTGCCAAATTGATTCATAAATGACGGCTGCATTGTATGTATTTCTTGCATAGCGTTTTTGTAAGTAAAATAATATGTGATTTCCCGGGACCCCCGTAGCGTTAGTTTATAATTAATGAAACTTACGTTAACCTTTATTCAAACAATTTTACAAAACCAAATCCCATATTGAAATGCAAAATAATCTGTGAACAAATCCTGACAGATACATAATACGACATGATTGAATGATTTTTGGTGAGTATTTTAATTAGGAATATCATTCATTACATCTCAATTGCCATTGAGAAAAGAAATACAAACTGTAAACGGAATATTTTTTATTATTTTTGAGTTAATATTCAAAGATTGTCAGAAAATTACTCATCTTTGTCGATGATACCTTTAAGCATTGAAGGAAATCTTACAAATTCTATTCGAATGATCATATGATTAGACCAGAACATTGAAATGATTTGTAGAGTAGTAGCATTGATTATGTAACTTACGTTATGATGTTAATATAACATACTTACATACGTTGTCTTCATGTAACATTCATAGTAAATTGATCATTCAATTAATTAATAACTAATGTGAAGCAAGCCAACAAGTGCATCATTTGAAAGCAATAGACCAACTTAAGGGTAAACTATCAAGTGGAAAATACAAGAAACTAAAAAAAAAGTCATTGTGTATTACTTTGATCCAGATGATTCAACTTAGGAGTTAAAGAAGTGCCCCAAAATAATTTTCAGACAGTCTCATGAATGGTATTTATTACCTAGAAATCCAAAAAAACTTACATTAAGGCCCTAATTACTAAAAACACACACGAGGTATTACAGTGTATACTTTGTGATTGAAATCTTCATTTTATGTTATAAAATATCACATGAAACGAAGTTACATAATGAAAATACAATACTAAAGTTGAAGGGTGTTGTGAAAATAAAAGTTCGTCAAGATTACATGTGGATATTTTTCAAAAAGAACTTTGAGGTACTGTCTTTCACTTAATGACTATATACAGTTGTTTTGTTGATTTCATTTTTTTTTCAATTTGGGGGGGGGGGGGCATTTCCACTGTGGGGGGGCGGTCCGATTTAAATGGTTTTGACCCTATTGCTGAAATGGTACATTGGATATGCAAAATTCATGTGCTACATGGAAGACTGTGCCATACAATCTTTGTGTGAATCATAATTGTGGTCAAAATGCCATGTGGGCCACTTTAAAGGGGCATCTTGCTGATAATTTAAAAATTGCAAACTAATGCCAAATGCTGTTGGTCCATTTCATCCAAATTTGCTCAGGTTCAGTTTGAAATACTACACTTTGCAAAGAATTTAATTCAGGAGTTCATTTACCTTAACAAATAATTAGGTAGCATGTGTTTATATTTGGCAGTATATACATGGTGCTGTGTGTGATTTGTTGGTGTACAAAATCAAGAAGACTTTATAACAGCAAAAACCAGGGGGGGATGGGAGGGGTGAAGTACCAAAGCAAAGGTATTAACATCAATATCTACAGCTGGGCTATATATCAAGTGGGCCCATGTTTTCATTGAAATGTTTTTTCTAGTGTCTGGTTGTTGCACATGGGCGTCCTTTGGGTTGCCAGCCATTTTTACTTTCTTGGAAAATGTGAAAATACGTAAAATTGGGCATTTTACACAGCTTTTCCGACCCCGTATGGGACCCAATTTAAAAAAAATGTGGTCACATATATTTTCCAAAAATAGTGTTTGCTCAAATTGGAGTAAATTTTTCATATGTTTTACTAAAATTTAGTAAATTTTAAGGGATTTTTGCGTGACTTTTCATGATTACGATCTCCACAATGGAAAATGTTTTGACATCTGGGTTGGGTCAAATGAAAGAGCAGGAAATAAAGATACTACTAAATGCGCAACCGGTGGTGCTACTTCCTAACAAACATCTCATGGTTATGATATGTTGGGGACATTTCAAATTAATATCTTCCACAACGGAAAATGTGTTGACCCCTGGGGGGGGGGGTTCAAATGAAAGAGGGAGGTAAAGAATTACTATAAAGTGGAAACCCGTGGTGCTACTCCTAAACATCTCTTGTTATGCTGCATGTTGGGGACTTCTCAAGATTAATATCTCCAACATGGAAAAATGGGGTTGTGACCCCTAGGGTGGTGTCAATGACAGGTGAGAGGTAAAGAATACTATAAAAATGCAAACCCGGGGGTGCTACTCCTAAACATCTCTTGGTTATGCTCATGTTGGGGAACATTTCAAGATTATAATCTCCACAATGGAAAATGTTGTGACCCCTAGGTGGTGTCAAATGAAAGAAAAGTGAGAGGTGTAGAAACTATAAAGATGCAACCCTGTGGTTCTACTACTCTAAACATCTCTTGGTTATGCCATTTGGGCACTTCTCAAGATTTACTATCTCACAATGGAAAATGTTGTGACCCCTAGGGTGGTGTCAAAGAAAGAGTGAGAGGTAAAGAATACTCATAAAAAATGCAAACCGCGGGGGTCTACTCTAAACAATCTCTTGTGTTATGCTCATGTTGGGACCTTTCAAGATTAATATCTCCACAATGAAAATGTTTTGACGACCTGGTGGGGTGTCAAATGAAAGAGTGAGAGGGTTATAGAATACTATAAATGCAACCCCGGTGGTGCTACTCCTAAACATATTCTCTTGGTTATGTTCATGTGGGGACTTCTCAAATTAATATCTCCACAATGGAAAATGTTGTGACCCCTAGGGTGGTGTCAAATGAAAGAGGAGAGGTTAAAAACTAAAAAATGCAAACCCGGGGGTGCTACTCCTAAACATCTCTTGGTTATGCTCATGTTTGGGGACATTTCAAGATTAATATCTCCACAATGGAAAATGTTGTGACCCCTAGGGTGGTTCAAATTGAAAGAGTGAGAGGTGTAGAAATTTCTATAAATTCTAGCGCCTAAATCTCTTGGTTATGCTCATTTTGGGGACTTCTCAATTCATATCTCCACAATTGAAAACGTTTGTTACCCCTATGGTGTTGTCAAATGAAAGAGTGAGAGTTATAGAATACTATAAAAATGCAAACATGCGGTGCTACTCCTAAGCATCTCTGGTTAAGCTCATGTTTGGGGGGGGACTTCTCAAGATTAATATCTCCACAATGGAAAATGTTGTGACCATGGGTGGTGTCAAATGAAAAGAGTGGGAAGAAAAAATAGTGAGAAATTGGAGTTTATATCTGCTGGTACAACTTTTTGGGGACCCCACCCCCCCAACCCCCTGGACTTGCAACCATTTGCACTCTGGTTATGCTGCTTTGTGTCGTACAGTTATGCGCGAAAAAGCAGGCGAGACTTGTGGTTCGAGGACCGCCTGTGGATATTTTTTTAGATTATGGTATACACATGTGTAGCTTCCTTTTTGAATAATACTAATCAAAAATAATGCAAAATTGGTTCGGTCAAAGGGTGCCTCATAAATGCTTATTAATCACATATATACACTTTAAATGATGATTTTGGCAGCATTTTGAAAAGTGCCCTCATTTTGGACATCTTTATAAGATATTGCAATACCAAAAAACATAGCTTCTTTATGAATAACCCTAATCGCAATTTTTTAATGCAAAAAGTGGTCAAAACAAGCACTATAGAAACCCTACCACTTTATATGGGGACTCTTTGGCGGCCATTTTGAAAAAAAGCATCCTCATGGAAAGTTCTCAGGATAACACGCCTGTTTCATCAGATATTCTTGTTCCCCCTGAAAAACTGGTCTAAGAAAAACACATGAAGAATTTTCCTTCTCCAGGTGGCAACCTCCCTCAATTATAACCCTGACTACTTGGTCATCACAGGGCAGTAGGGAATGTCCTCTTTTCGCATGCATGTTTTATGGTACACGCACCAGATTCCTTCCTCAGCCAGCTGTCTACCTGAGCTGCTTTCAGTTATCCTCCTCGCCTTAGGTGCTCGAGTCAGTTCTCATGACCTTCACACTTGGCCTCCCACAGAAGATCTTTCTCTTCTCTCTTCCCATTCTCTGTAGGCTTTAATATGAAATGCCCATTCCTGCTTCATGTAACATCAAACCAGGACTGCAGAGTTTCAAAAGGAGGTTTAATCGCCTATCTAGGCGCCATCCTCAGCCTTACTATAGATAACTGCTGTTAATGCCGTACCTTCGCCCTGACATAAAAAAAGTATATTTGTCATCAAAAAATTTTAGGGTAATTTAAACAACCTTTATAATTTGCAAATTACTCATTCATAGAAGTATTTTTGTTAATAATAATTATATTAAAAAACAAAAAAGTACAAAATTACTATACAACATGACATTATTTCATGCAACTTCAGAGTCCAGAGCGTACTTTAAAACCTGGGCCAAAAGCATATTGTTTTTGTCAATAGCTGCTAAAGGCTGCAGATGGGCTGAGCTGCTAGCTGATGAGGGTTCCCCAGCCGGCTGTGACCGGTATATACCCACCCCCCCCCCCCCCCCCCCCCCCAAGAAAAGAACCCCCCCCCCCCCCCCCCCCCCCCCCCCCCCACTCTCATTTTTCTCGTCACGTTTTTTGCTTTGCCACTGAAATTGGGTTTCCAGAGCAGAATAATTATTTTGTGAAAGCATGTGTGGTCAATGGATTGTGCACCCAACCCACACACCAAAGGCTGTGGTTTGAGCCCTCTGGCCAAGCGTTGTGACTTTTCGAGTATAGTCAGATGGAAGTTTAGGCACACATCATGAAGGATGGAAATGGGGTACAGACTTTTTTCTATTGATAGTTTTAGTTTCATTAGGACCTAAGCCAATAATTTTTGGAGGTGTGCAAAACATTTGTTACCGTGACCCCCATATTTTGAAAATCCCATATGGCTGCTACCATGTTCCAAATCACTAAAAATCCCCTTAAGTATTTCCGATAGAGAGAAATATCTCTCGGTACTCCGGTTTTAAGCACGAGCAAGTGTTGGTAATGTAATTTTATCATTACTTGCCACAAAATCAATATGGCTGCTCAAAGTCAAATATGCTCTCGGAATCATTAAATGATCTTAACTCCTCTATTATATACCTATTTAACGCTACTTGAATACATCTGAACCCTAAAACTTGTTCTGTCCGGTGTTCAAAATCTGTTACGATTGATCACACATGCAATTGTTACTTAACACCTCCAGAATGCATTTCCAACGCTCGACACGCAAGTGTTTCTGTAAATTATGCAGTTTAGAGGCTTGATTCCAGTGTCTATATTCATGCTTCTGTTTTTTATCACTTAGAGATACATGTATTTGATCACTAAAACCCTTAACTGGCATTTCTCTGTCTGGACATTTATCAAAATTCAAGATGGCAGTCAATACACGCCTTTAAAAATAGTAAACCTACATTATATGTGTATTATATGTATTAGTCAACTAATTTTATTTAAAGGTGTAATTAAGGTATGGGATAAGTATTTGACTCATTTGACATTCTTACCTGGAATTTCTGTTTCTTTAACCTGCAAAATGTTTAAGATGGTGGCCATGTGGCTGCCTTTTTTACCTCTTTAAAACCTATAAATTACGATACATCTGTATTGTATTTTGAAACACCCTACATGTGGTATTATGTTTAAATAAAGTACTGAGATGTATGTCTTTGAGCATTATAACTCGTATCTGGTATATTTTTGTTCTTGACAACATGCTTAAAATTCAAAAGGGCGGCCAATATATTATGAATATATGCCAATTTGGTAGGTTTTTAAGATCTTAAAAGGCAGTCATATTGACTGCCATCTTGATCGGTAGCTTGTTAACACCTTAAATGTCGATATGATTTCCTACTGGGTTAGGACGTCAGAAGTATGTCTATTACAAAACTTGATGATTATGGTCAATTAAATGATTTCAGGGCATACTTGGGTTTTAGGGTGGCCATATTGATTTGATGGTAATGTTGTGACAAATCACTTCAATAACCCCTTCCATAGATTCCTCGTGCTTTAAACCTGATCTATTGCATAAAATAATGGCCATTGAATGGAATTTGAGAGTGATAGCGCCATAATTGGATTTCTAGAAATGCACTGCACGAAATTTTGCACACCCTACAGAATTTATTAGCTTAGGTCATCAGTGACATAAATCGATTCAATAGAAAAGTCTGTACTCCATATCCACCCTGTGCCCAAGCCCACAATTCCGCCTCTCCTGACTATAAGGCGCTTCATCTTAATTACTGACTCCACTGCTCCCGGTGAAATAAAGGTACGCAGCATTATTCAATGCTTGGAAGGTACCAGGCTCATTTTGCTGGAGTGGCAAACAACCCACTAACTTTTTGGTTTCACCCATGTGTCGCAGATTGCCACGTTGCCTGAAGATCAAATTTTGCATGTGTTGCCACAGTTTACACAAGTAGCCATTTTCCCTAACTTGCTGGTTGTGTTGTGTGCATTCTTTGAATGAATGCTTGTTATGATTCAATTTCCAGGTGCCTGGTGTTGTTGGCTCTGTGATGTGAACTGCTAAAGAGGTCTTTCTGTATTGTCTCAAATTAAAGGTATTATCTTGGAGTAGTACAGTACAAGGTGGTGCAGTACAGGGCTTTCTACATGCAATGAAAATGGTGCAGGTTTGGCATAGCACGAGAGATTGTGCTGTAGCTGTACTTCCTTGGGTGGGTATTTCTGTTGTGATCTGTGGCAATCTCTTTTGCCCAACGTCTTTATCCCGCATGCTGTCCCCAGTTTATTCAAGTCCAGCCAGTGTTCTTACAATCACATATCAGGGTAATGTTAAAGGTATCTGCACTATCTACTCCGACAGAAGGTGGTCCATATACTCTGGTTCGTTGGCTCGAAAGCATGCCAAGTGACGGTACTCTCGGCCATAATTGTATATAGATTATGAGATATATTCGTACTCCGGAATATATGCTGAACTCAAATTTTTGGCTTTTCAAAGCTATCTAATGTAAAAATTGTGCTTTCGCCCACCCAAGAATTTTGTACTTTTGGCCACTTTTGCCAAGATGACTATTTTTTGATGAAATTTTGTTAATGCAATTATTTAGTACCATATTTTTTAACCATCCTATGCAAAATGGTTACTGCAGGATCCAATAAAAGCACCCTTTATTGCTCACTCTGGACAGTTGGGCCATTTTAGGCACCAAAAAGAACCTTTATGACAAAATTTGTAAATGATCAGAATTAGGGGGAACCATGTACCTACACAGGATAACACTCCTAAGCACCCCAATAGGGAAGATAATAAACAATGCCTCTTCAACTGTAAGTGCTTTGTGTGTATATAACCACTATGCTATGAATGCATATATTAAACTGTTGCCAGTACTCTCCATTATGATCGGACGGTACAACTGGAGACATGACAAGTCCTATTCCTTCATGAGATTGTCCATCAGTTAGTACTGACGCTAGCCTTCGGGAAGAGGGATAAAAGCAAATAAAACTTGCATCGCTTCAAGTCAGGCCCAACGGCACTCGGCATGGCCAATGTTACTCCTGTCTGGAGAAAGGAAGCAGGATTTTATCCGAACAGTGAAGCTGGACTGGTGGTGTGGGAATGAAGATAAAACACCCCATCATATGGTCCGTTCTGAAAGAGTGACATCTGATCTCTGTGATGTGGTGACTATCTATTCTCGTGCCCGGAAAGGTTTTGTCATTGAGCTGACAGTACTGGCAGAAGAGAATATTGCACAAGTAACCCACCGAAAGAAGTGCAAATATGAGAGCTTATCAAGAAACACAATAATCTGATGGAAGCTGACATACTTCACAGAAAGTGGTGGTACAGAGGTTTCGCCAACTTTGAGAACCTGCTTCAATTCTTTGGGTTGACAATAAGGAAATCAGAAGGCACTAACTATCAAGATAGCTCTAGACCTACCGATACATTGGATGGCTTTTCCGAAACACGAAGTTTTTCCCCCCAACTAACTACCAGGCAGAGACCACAATCGTAACAGCTTTTTCCTGTTTAGTTCGCAATGCAACCCAAATATATGAGCAAATCAAACGCATTCTTTAATCGGAATGACGTTTCGTTATGGACCGCTCTTTTTAGGTTGCAGAAAAGTGTAACCTAAAAACGTGTCAGCAGCGATTTACTGAACTCACCATACTACTCAGATCCATTAATCGACCCAAGTTTGTTGCTTAACGTCCTTATAATCAAATCATAAACAGTGATTTGCAAAAAGGCTTGAAATAAACAAATAACATCACAAATTTTTGCTTTTCACATTTGAAGTAATTGCGCTAGTAATTGCCGCTGTCGTCCACTGTTGTGGAACTATACAATTATATGGTGGAAGGATGTCCCCTGAATTTTGGTATCTCAGAATTAATCATCATGAATTTTTTGCATCTATTAGATAAAAGACCTTCTGAGGTAGTGTATGCCTTGTTTTACGAGCGAGGATTATACTTAACAATTTTATAAGCTCCGAAAACGGCGAAAATTGCGAAACCTTTTGCTTCGGAGCCTATTAATTACAAACGCTTGCACTGCTACAGGTTATTGTAAACGTACGTGCTTCTAATCTACCACCGTGATGCGAGTACGCCAAATAAAACGTTCATCACGGTAGAAGTTTCTCTTTGACTAGTTCCTGTGAACTTATTCCCTCCTTCCACTTAGCCCGATTCAATGCATCTTCCATCCTCAACCCAACCTCCTATACTCTCATCCTTCACTTGCTTCTTCCAGGTCTTCTTGGTCGTCCCCTCTTTCCTCAAATCACCCCACCTTGAACTCAAAGAGCCCTTTTAAAAAACGCATGCTCTCAGCCTTCATCAGCATTACCATACCATGCCACACTGTTTTTCTCCTTTGCCAACTTGTCCACCTGCTTCTTCCAAACAACATCTGCTCAAGTCCTCAGTCTTCACCTATCCCTCACTCCACCACACAACCGCACATGGCTCTCATCATTGCTCCATCTGTCCTGCTCAGAATCCCAATCTCATTTTCGCTCGAACACCATGTCTCGCTCCCATTCAGCATCAACTATCTCACACACAACCTTTATTAGTCAGGGTTTCCAACTTTTAAAACAGGCTTAAAATTGAGATAGGTTACCTCGCGAGAACTTTTTTTACAACACATATATCGATTGTCTGGAACCCCGGATTACGAATCGCAGAGGTCGAAAATTCGCCTGGATTGCAAAAATAGAATTACGCAATAAAGATGGACTTCATCAAATTTGGTGAAATATCTGAAATTTATACTATTTTATTTTCTTGCATTTGTGAATAGTCCATATCATAGCTTTTGTTTCCTTTGTTTAGGAGCTATGGCCATATGTCATGACTGGGTTTCAAACATGTTACACAGTGAAAATGACAAAAAAGGCACCAATATGTATATACTCTCACACAACTTTTATTCCTTACATGTGAACCTGTATAATTATAAGGTATACATTTTTAGAAAGCTTATACATACTACAAGGCTGTCAATATGGCCAAAAGAGAGACATATATTCAGGGTGGGTAAATTCCTATAGGGTGTAACATAAGTAAAATTTATATTTTGTCCTTTTAATATACAGGGGAGTGGTGCAATTTGTTATTTTCCAAAAATGTGCAGGTCAAAACATATTTGATTTTAAAAGACATGCCAAAGGCCCCTCCAAAAAATAATAACGGTGAGATAACTAATGTTGTTCTGTTGTTTAAACATAAAGGGTGGTCAATTCACTTATTTTTTGTGCGAAAAAAGTCATTTGAGATTAAACTTCTTTATTCAAGTACTAATCCTATCTTTCTTCAGGAGAAATACATAGGATATGGGTTTCTGTCAAAGTTATGAGCAAAAAGTAAGTAACAGGGTGATCCATGTATATTATACAGGGTTGATACCGTGTATTATAAAGGGTCATAGGCAATATTTAAGTCGCCCTGTATTTACCATTTGGAGCAAAGAGACAAACTATATGTAACTTAACAGTGTACAGGGCCATTTCTTTCTTACTTATACTAAGCGAAATTTGTATCCCATAGCTACTAACCTGTTTGACATTACAAACTCATACTGAAAATGCAAAATACACGGATCTGCGGCTATTAAGCACATGTCTTCAGGCTTGAACCCTAAGTTCGTGTATTGTTTTCATGAATCATCTCTATTCCTAAACCAAATTTAAATCATGCTTTAGTTGTATCTACATGTATACACCCTTTCTTGTTTTGACTTGACATATTCATAAAATGTCTCCAAACTCAATGTTACTCCATACAGTCCATCCACATGCACAATTTTGGTTGAATATGCTTTGGTCATGAAATTAAATTATTAATGCTTCCATTAGGCTAATTACTTTTATATAAGGGATCCAATGTGTGGATCAAAGAAGAGAATTAATAAATATAATTAAAATCAAGTTAATCCAAGTTTCTACCTCGTTTTTGAGATATATTTTAGCACAAACAGCCGAACGTTCCCCAAAAGTGATAAAAATTTGTACCTAGTTAACATCTACTCTAATCTACTAATTAATTAATTACATTAACAGAATCCTTCGTTTTGTATCCTGAGTAGATCTATCATTACGGACAGTGTATGTGCAATTTGAGCCCCACAAGTGTTTTACTAACTCCAATGTTTTACGTCTGTTACTTAATTTTAAATTTAGAGGCGAAACGCTTTTCACACCTTTTTGTGTGTAATGTCTATGGCTCCCCCCCCGCCGGCTTTGTCCTCCCCCGCCGTATCCGCCCCGTTACCAAGCTGAAGGTTTTCGACCGTAACTCTCCTAATACTAATCCCATAGGGCCTGAAAAATGGTTTTAAAATCTTAAAGAGCAGGCTTCTAGCAATAAATAGACACCAATTTCTTTGAACAGAGTCAAATAGTTTAAGAATTTAAATGCATTTAAACGAAAACAAAAAGTTGGAGTGTAACAGATCCCCCATTTTAGTGTACCCAGTTTTTCAAATGACATACCGCCCATATGTATTTACATTTTGTGCTAGAGAATTTTTAATTTTATTTCCCCTTGACACATGTGCAAAATAGAGTTTTTCAATGTAATTTTCTCAAAACGTAATTTCTCTGTTAATCAGATGTCCTAAAATCTTACGATTTTTCCTCTGATAAGCCAATTTATTCTAATGTATTCACATTTTTACCACTTCTCATAACATTTGAATGTTCTGAGTAAGGAAATGCTATGTTTGATTTCAAAATAATGTACCTCTAGTCTTCATTGGCCAAAATTTGATGACATCATCAAAATTTGACTCCACTGAAAATAATATGGATTTAAAAATTATATTTATATGATACTTTGCAGTAATATCTTTAAGACCAATGCATTTTAGAACCTTAATATGATATAATTTGCCAATGATCTACGAAAGAAAAATAATCTGCATTGATGTCTGTACAAATTGCAACTTCAAGCTTATTTTCCTCGCATTGTACATTTAACAGTTTTGAGCTCCGCAAGCTTGCATACTTCCACTAGTTTTTCCGGAATTTGTGACCCCAAAAAGTTTTTGACCATTGATTAGAAGTCTTTCAGTGCATGTTTGCTTTTAATGTAAATATGTGATTTAATGATTTCACATGTTTACATTATGAATGCCCTCTGTGTTTTATTACATACTATCTAAGCGACACTAACAATAGAACCATCAACTTGCATTGCGAAATTACAATTTAGTGAAAATATCCAATTATTGGAAATAAATTTAATTGCAAAAATAAAACAAAATGTCTGCACATTTTAAAAAACATTTTCCATTTTGGGGTTATTTATTCTACTTATAAGTAGCTTTGGAGTGTAGGGCGTTTAATACCCTAAATTCAGTGTCAGAATAGTATGGGCCTAAGTTTCTTTTCCAAGATTTGTTCAACTTCATAGTTTGAAGAAATTAAGAAAATCTGTTTAAATTCGTTTGCATATTTTGCACAAAATCCAATATGAAGCAATTTTTTTCAAATTTTGGCCATATTTTTCGTTTGAAAGACTTCAGAGGCATTCAGCCTTGTATACATTACCCATGGACAAAGAATTCCAATAAAAACATTGATACCGACGTTTTTGTGATTCTATGGCATTTGGTTTTGATAGCCATTCTGTTTTTGGTTGTCTTGTTTGTTTGTTATTGTTTTGTTTTTTGTCTTTAAATATTTCCGTCCTGAGACCACTGTAGAAGCCCTATCAGGTCAGGTTCTTTACAACATCCCCATGTTTTCATTGCAAATGAAGCATAGGAATATTGATAACTACATTTGATCAGTTGTAGCATATCACCTATGGATTTCAAAATAGCAGCATTCGTTTTGCCCTCTATTTTGCCCGTGTACATGCAAGGTATACGAGATACAGGCGTCCCAAAAAATGTTAACACTATCGAACGACAACTTTTGATAAAAAGACAGTATGTATGGGTATTTGTTTGGTATCCATTCAAAGCTACTAAAATACTTTAATGATGCCATTTATTTCAATTCCCATCCGATACGTAAAACAAAAGATATGCTTCATGAATTATGAGAGGGCGGCAAAATCAACTTGGTCCCGATTTCTGCCTTAAACAGTTGAAATGAATTATGGCAACAATAATACACTGGCTTCATAGCACATCCTTCTTTCCATCTTAAAGAAAACAATAGATTTTGCAGTGTTTTTTCTATTTTCAGAAAGACCCCAGAGATTCCTGCCACCAGTGTTTTACCAAACGTTCATCGTTGGATCTACCACAAACTGCTCTTCTAAATAAAAAGAGAATGTGGCTTCAGTTCTTGCTATTCTGGTTCGTGGATCGGTATGGCCCTGCCACTGGGGGGGGGGTGTCTTTATTTTCCATTCTGCCTGCTTTATTAGTCCATGTAGGCTTATTTACGGAAGTTTTCTCGTTCTTTCTTTTTTGTTTACTTTCATGTTTTGTGTTGTTTATTTCTCACACCTATAGAACAAAGATTGTTCTTGGAAATCCCAATAAAGAATGTCTGGTTGTGTGTGGTTTGATTTGGTTTTGGTTAACA
>JAMKCH010019596.1:0-22218 GCA_023653785.1 Ophioderma brevispina
GTTCAAGACGACAAGGTACATAAATCCCTCGACGGACCTATATTCCACAGTATCTCAGCCCAAGATAACACCACGATTCTATCTGTCCCCAATTTGAATCCTTTTTGATTCCCACACTTTCGGCTTCAAGACGCAGTAGAATAATTACAGCATCTGCCTCACATGGAATTGAAAATATATAAATCCGGCACTGTGGGGCGGCATAAATCTACCATTATTGTAATAAAACTAGCTATAACCATACGGCATAGCTGATTGCAACTGCGGCCTCAGTCCTTCCAATGACAGGTATTTTAACTACTTGATCTCTGATTTCCCCCTTTCTAACAAGATCATTACATCATCCCTCATGCATAAACATACTAGCACTGCAATTAAGATTTCACAAAAATTAACTCCCCTGAATCACATCACTTTCCCATATATAACTTATAGGCGACGAAAAAAGAAAACCCTGTTTTACGGCGAGCGGACCTTTCGAGTAGGTCGGTCGGTCCGGCGAATTTGTTTTTTTATTTTTTTTCCTTTTCTGGAGCTAAAATGGCTAAATACCCCAAAATCTTAAAATCAAGATAAAAATGACAATTTTTTTTTACAAAGCAAGATTTGCTAAACAAAATTGGGGGCCAAAATTGTAATTTGGTGCTAAAAACAGACTGATTGTACAGAATTTTTGGAAAAACTAAAAAAAAAAACTCCGCAAAACTGAAAAATCAGGTCGGTCGGGCCGTAAACAGGGTTTTTTTATTTTTCGTCGCCTTATGGGGAAATTCCCTGATTTACAATGTTTTTGAGCTTAGCAGAACCAGTTGACTCAGTTTCTAAGTTTAGCATCTTGGGAAATCCCAATCACCTGCCAATTGTCACACAGGTGCATCTCTCAACCAGCAATCTGGAATCCCCTTTCTCTTTTTTTTGTAGAAACCCAAGACTTTTCCTGTGTGGACTTAAGTACTTTTTCTCAAATAAATTGAGAAAATAATATTTTAATCAAATTTTGAGGGTATTATACCCACAGGCGAGACTTGTTGGTTCGATGAACCGCCTTGTGTTCCTCTGAAATGCCTGTATTATAACTCCATTTCCCTACCTCAGTGCAGTACGTCAGCGTGAGAGTTTTGACGGTCGCACCAGTAACCCGCACTGTCTTAATTTCTTTGAATCAACCCCATAATTTCCCATGGTTAATCCAATGGGTAACTATTTCACCGGTTTTCTTTGGACATTCTGATTTGAGTATGTATGCAATAGGATCATTTTCCTTCTTGTGCATTTATAAAAAAAATACTAATTGCTAAGATTGGATTAAAGAAACCAAAACATAATTTCAACATAAAGAGACTGCTGCTGTGCTGACGTTTTGGTTTCTTTCAATATCGGTAATGAAAGCAATTTTTGCACTTAGAAGTAAGTCTATATAAGACCGCTGAGTGTAACTCACCTTGAGACTGGTGAAGTGTACTCAACCTAGCCTTGTAACACAAATTATTGTTAGACAAAAAAATCAATAATAGTCAGACCTTGGTCACTTAAGTTGTCTGGCACCCCTTTGCCGGCATTGTTAGTAGGGTCTCTATCAAGAAATAGGGAACCATTTTCTTTGCAACGTCCAGGCAACACGGTCAGCTATTGTCAAGTGTGAAGTGACGTAGACCATGCTTATGTTTACCAGAAACCAGGGCATAGATGACTATGGCCAAGGTCAGACACTTACCACTCTGCAGTTCTTTTCATATAGGCACTTAGATTAGCCTGTTGTTTTACCTAGGTGGTGCAATGAAAATTTTGCAATAACATATAGGATTTGGTCACACATAGAGAATGTTACCTTAAATTTAGAAGACCATTTTCCCTGACATTTCTTTGTTGAAGCTAAAATGATTAAATTTTCCTTTGAATGCCACTTCATTTTTATGGACTGTTTCATATTTTGTATGTGTGTACTGTGTGTGGTGTGTGGGGGTTGTGTGTGGTGTGTGTGTGTGTGTTTTGTGGTGGGGTGTGAGTGTGTGAGAGATAGAGAAATTAGAAATTAATGTTACTGGAAAAAATGTAAAGTACATAATATTAAAAATGTTTCCCGCCATCACAAAACGTGGCTGTTTTAAGGATAGTGGGTAATGATCGCAAAACAATACCTGTACAGGTTTATAGGGAACTGGGGGTGGGACATGCCACCTAACAGCAACAGCATGGCATCAACTTCGGCGTAACCCGAGTGCTGTCTTATTCAAAGACTTAACGGTAGGAGGGGCGCTCTTACGCATTCAAACGATCACACACAGACTTGACTTAAGGCAGGCAGGGTCACAACTAGTTGAATCTAAATGACTGTTATTGGAAAGTTACACTATTCTTTGGCAGCGGGAATTAATCCACTAACTCGGATTTTGAACCATTATTTTTTCCTAATATCCTGATATTAACTAGATGTAGTGAAAGAAGATTTAAAAGGTGATTTTGCAATTCTCTGAGACGAGGCTGCCATAGAAAAATACATGTAAGAATCACTAAATGACCATTTGGAAAATCCCCAATGCCCAATCGATCAATCTGTCTGACGCCCCCCCCCCCCCCCATAAGAAAGCCAAAATTGAAAATACCCAAAGGCATAAAGTTGAGGAGATCCGTGCAGACAAATTTTACTTCATTTTGACAGTCTCAGGAATAAATACTTTTTCATGAAATCTGTGGTTGACAGGTGGGAAAGTAGGCCTAAATGGTTGATGTTTGGGGAGTCGTGGTTGATGGAGTGGTAGAGTTGGTAGCTTACAGGAGGGGAATCCGGGGTTTTTCAGGGCAGTTTCAAAGTTAAGGAAAAACAGGGTTTAGGTGGATATCAGGGATTCTTGCATCGCCGTGACCATATCATAGCAAATTCACACTATCACCAACTAAGAAGCATGTGTCAAAAAAGTACTTATTTTTTTTATTTTTTTTATTTTTTTTAATGAGAATTTTGTGAGTTGGTTTTTTTTTTGTGGCTTCCAGCTCCAGCTGGCAGGACTACTTTAGCAATCCGTTGTGCGTGTGTATGTGTTGTTGTCACTAATTGTTTATTTTTTTTAAATTGGACCTCAATTGAAAAGTTGAAGTTCAATTGAACCAAACTTCAGTTTCATAGATCACCATGGGATCCCTCATGTTGATGAGGTCAAAGGTCTGTAACGCAGGTCAAAGGGCATGTGAGTTCAAGTTGAAAAATAGGATAAAAATGTAAAATGACCACAAATTGCAAGTTGAGTTCAACTTGGAACCCAACTTCTGGCATATGTGCACCATGGGATCCCTCAATATTGTGAATGAGGTCAAAAGTCATGTGCCAAGGTCAAAGGTCATGGAGCGGCCCACAGCTTAAAATTCTCTTAATATAGTGAGTGTGAAATCGTTAACCGCGAAATTCTAGTTTTTTAAGCAACACCACTTCAGCAAAATTCAAGCTGGTATAGTTTATAACATTAAAGCTCTTTCAAAGTCTCTGTTTATCAACCACATTCAGATACTTTTTTTGGGTGGCTAGTCAAGATGTTGTGTGTTATAATCGAGTATGAAAAGTGACCCTTCTGTATCATGCTCAGTAATTAAATGGCAATGTCTATACAAAGGCATTTAGCTCAAAACATAGATCAGGGTTTAACTCTGACCATTCTGAACATATATCATGTCAATAGAGGAGTAGTTTTTTAAATTAAAATAAAATGCATTTAGCATTTTAGGTTTTGACTACCTACTGGAAACAAACTTTGTTTTTTTGGTTTGGCCTTACCATCACAAATTCACTGTATAGGCCTATTTCCCTAACATCCTTTTCGAAAAAAAAATACCTACCTGGCAATCATTCTGCAAAAAGGAGGTTGTATTATTTTTCTTTTGTTAGATTATAGGTGTCAATTCAACTGTTCCGGTTAAGGTTAACAGTTAAAGGGGACTTAGGATATGGGAATTATCACTTAGCAATAGCCATGCCATTTATTGCTTGTACCTATAAGGGGTTTTCATCTCAATCTCCTGTACAACTGCAAACACCATACCCCTGGAGTAAGTCACAGCATCCTTGATGCTCTCGTTAAATTATTTTGATACTGATTTATTACAATTTAAACGCTCAACAAAGATCGGATCGGATATCGGCCGATATTAAAATGTAATATCGTTTATCGGATCGGAAGACAAAATTCATTTCAGTTGACCCCTAGTTATTATTATTATTTTGCATTTTTTTTTTTGTTACCTAAGAAAGTCACTGTTGATTTTTTTGAAACAAAATGGCAAAATTGAAAGATTATCCACTTTTTATAGTTTTTGCCACTTTTGGAAAAAGAGCTTTCAGTATTAAGAACCATGTTATTTTCCACCTGTGGACCCTGCCTGTACCACATCTTCAACTATCATGGTCCTTCAACATAATCTATCTTAAATCCTACAGATTGCGGCCACACAAAATCTGTTATATGTTAGTACAAGAGATTACTTAGAGTTGAATATGAGGGACGTTCGAGTGAAAGAATGTGGATGGCAGAGAAGGATACGCTGCTCAAGGTAGACAGGTGCAAGGAACATTTGGAAATATCTAAGGAGGATGTGCTACATGTGTCATGACCTTGCTTGACAGAGACAGGTGCAAAACATGGAGATTGAGGTGAGAATCAGTAGGAGTACATCCGATCTTTTTAGTATTTGGGTTAGTAATGATTACCCTGTATGGTCAAGTATAGTTTGTATAGTTATACCAAGTTTTAAATCCGGTTTTGACCCTCTTACGATGGTGGCCGGATACCCCTCACTCAGCAATACTGCTGTGTGAGGATTTTATGAGCAAAAGAATAATTGACCGGATGTCCCTTCCTGACGTCAATCCCAGTTTTCAGCGGTGGGGCCTAGCCGATGGGGCAACCACGCCCACCATGCAAGGCAGCACGTGCTGGATGGCCGCCATTAGCTCTCCAGAGCTGACGCCCTTGTAGTAGATCTTCTTAGATCTATGGCACAGATATAAACTACTCCTCAATAAAATTTTGGAATATTTTAACTCATTTAATATCACTGGCATTTGAGACTTGTCGCATGTCCTTGAAAAGGTTCACTCATTCACCTCACATGGCATAGGCATGGCCGACCACCCCACATTAAATCATTGATTCATGGTTGGTTACACCTGTGATTACAGACAGATCTTAAAGGTCCATGGCCCGATCGCTATAGCCTCGTCCCCCAGAAGCCCCCATAATGTTACCGGAAGTGGTCCAATATTTTTTTAATCAGCAAAAAGCTCCTATTTTTTCCTCATTTACCCCTGAAATCTTAGGGCAAAAGGCTATTGGTTTGGAAGCTATAGCAAAATGTGCCCCATTTGGTCGACCAATTTAATTTTATACACAGTACTCTATGGGGCTTACAAAATCACGCTTTAGCTCTCA
The DNA here is from genome assembly GCA_023653785.1 of Ophioderma brevispina. Taxonomy (NCBI): domain Eukaryota; kingdom Metazoa; phylum Echinodermata; class Ophiuroidea; order Amphilepidida; family Ophiodermatidae; genus Ophioderma; species Ophioderma brevispina. Next base: position 5,418 of record JAMKCH010019596.1, read on the forward strand.
CAGCAAAAACGGATTTAAATTCGGTGTGAAACTTTCAGATGGGTTTTGGGGTGAAGGGCAATCTCACGATAAAAACTTGGTAAATCGGGCCCTGTTAAATTGGCTTGTCATTAACTTCTTCTGCTAAAAATGTTTCCAAATCAGCATGTAACAACTAAATAGATTAACAATAATGATCCCACCCCCAAAAAGATGCTATGACATTATGCCCCAAACCCTTGCACAATTTCTTAATAAAATAACTTCAGAGGGGTGATAAATCACCTTGGCTGCCTGGGAATGACAATTATCTAGAAAAATAATCTTGGAAATTAATACAAATGTTAAAGTTGTACAAAATACCGGGTTGTCTAAAAAAAACCCTCAAAGCACCTCTATTTCACAAGTGAAAACGTAAAACATATAAATTAATACACATTTGAAAATGACCTTTCGTTAGGTTTCTCGCACTGAAAAAAATCTTTCTATAAGGTACACATATGGACAGTTATGGCTGATATTGGAAAAGGTTAGTTCCATATTAGAAATTCCAAGGCTACCGCGCGTCGCGTTGGTTGAATTGTTTGCTGGTAATGAATCGTGCGGGTTTTAATGTATTTTACTGAGCGCATCGTAGAAAACACAATATTTGAAAATGTACACCAAGCGCTAAATTGACAGATTGAAATTTCAATTTCTTCTGACTTCCCAGAGTTAGAGACAAAGGATTTTTGACTCAATCGTGCTACAGATGTATGTCATCACTTGCACAACATACGCAATTTTGAAGTTCAAAGATAAAGTTATTTGAGAAAGCGACAACTTGAAATGGCGTGAAAATCACTTTTTTCCTAAAACACGGATTTTCTCAATGTTCAAAATTTGGCAAATTTTCAGTAACTCCTAATACGGAAGTAAAAGGTAAGGTTATCTTTCCTATGATAGCAATCAGTCTTCTCTATGAACTGTTTTCTCAATTTTTCATTTTTCGATTTCTGACTCAAGATATCTCCAATTATACTCAAATTTTGGAAAAGAAAAGTCAAAATAGGTTCATCGTTACAAAATCACAATTATGCTGCTCCGAAACTTCGAGGTTAAAACTGTCCCTGAATAAAAAAATAATTTTGTTTAAACTTTATTTACACTTGTGGCAAAAGATTTATGGCCTACTGTTCCAGATAGGCAGGTTATGTGCTCCCGCCAAAGTCATCCTCTTAATGGCAGTGTCAACCCTGAGTTTTCTGCGTAGCTATTTTGGTTTGTAACTTTGCAAATATTTTGATATTGTACGGTAAAATTAATCATTTCTAGAAAGAATTGGATGATGACCCGATTGTGGCATCATATTAATGTAAACCTTCCGATTTTGAAAAATACTAAAAAAACATGATTTTGCCCCAAATTTTTTCAGACAGCATAAACAAAAACAATTTCAAATTTCATGATTTCTTATGTTTGTGTTAGAAAAAGACAAATTTGTCTTGGGACGTTTTTTTCATTTTCTTTAAATAGAGCTTACTTCGATATATGGGCAAATGTCTCAAAGCTTGATTTTTACTTTCTTTTCGCAAATTTTGAGTATATTTTGAGAATATCTTTAGTTAGAAATCGAAAATGAAAAATTGAGAATCCGTCCCTAGAGAAGAACGCCTGCTATCGTAGAAAGTTAAACTAACTTTTACTTCGGTATTTTTGGATTTAAAATAAAACACTTGTCTGAAAATTTGCCAAATTTTGTGAAAATTGAACTTGAGAAAATCCATTGGTTTAGTAAAAAAGGACTTTTCATGCCATTTCAAAAGGGGTCCTTTCTCAAATAACTTTATCTTTGAACTTAAAATTGACTATGTTGTGCAAGTGATGGAAAAATATACATCTTCATGCACTATTTGATCAAACATCCTTTGTCTCTACCTCCAGAAAATCAGAAAAGAAATTGACATTTCATCTGGGTCTAAATTAGCGGCTTTGTTTTTGTTTAACATGTTCAAACATATTATTTTCGTTTTTCCAAGATGCGTTCGCGCAAAAGTACAATTTAAAACAACGTGCACGCTTCATTACGCAGTAGTAAAGTAAAAATTCACACAAGCGACGCGATGCGGCGCCTTGCGACTGACTGCATAACATGTGCTTAACTCCCGACGTTAAGACCATGCGGTTTTTTGTGACTTTAAATGTTTCAAATAGATTTTTAAATCGGCAAAAAAATACAGCTCAGTCAGGATTGTCTGCAGTGGATAAACCTTGTTGGTAACGATAGAACACCGGTTGATGTTTAAAATGGTGCAAAAAATCCGAAATTTGTGTGAAAAACAAAAAGCAATAGGGTTGACACTACCCTTAACTGTAATGCTGGGCTTTAAGTTACACTGACAATGAAATGAGCCAGCTGAAACAAGAGCGCTAACTGTTGGCAGATTGATTGTCAGTTTGTTTACAAACACACCTAACCTCATGCTATGAAATGAAGGCAAATAGAAAACATCACCTTAAATGGCCAGAAACAAAAACAAAACTTGACACGATTGTGTCTGCAATTTTGCATTTTTTAGAAACATTATCTCAACATAGGTGGTTTCAAGGGAAACCTTACAATTTGCTTCAAAGCCATCCCATTCCAGTTAGGTATGAACTGAGCTACAGTCTTTCAATTCAAGTAGCCAGTTTTCCCCTGTCCACGGATTCCCATTCAATTGCATGGTGGTCAATGTGTATCTTGCAAAATATGCAAAATCAGCCTATTTTTTGGCTATTAAAGGTCCTTCCGCCCTCTGTGGTCCCCTCAAAAAGCCAGGTCTTGATACACCGGTGGATATGTCCACATAATGTTAATTTATGGTGTAAAACAGAGATGCAACTTTTCAGGGGAATTCTGTTTTTTGTGTCCAGATTTGCGATCTCCCATACCAGCCACAGGCTCGGTTCGATAACTCAACATTATGTGTATGAGTTACTGAAATGTGGCATGAAAGAGGCTACCATTATTTTGACTCATCAGTTGACCCTCTCAATAGCATCTATTGTTGAGTATAATATACAAATACAACACAGTTTAAGGGGAAGTAGTGAAAATTACTATCCCCTCATCGAACACCAAGGGATAGTGGTTTTCACTATTTCCCAAAATAAAACACGTTGTATTTGTTGTACTCTACCTCATAGGTTACATGAAATGGTACATGAATAGGAATGTCTAAAGAGTGAGCCCTGCTAGTGCTAGAACTTTCTCAATGGTTAGTCATCGAGTCACTAGAGCCTATTAAGGCTAAGAATTTACTAAAGAAAAGCCACTATAAAGATCAAGGATAACAATCTTTAAAAAGCATACCCGATTTTCATCTAAAATATTACAGCCCGGTACTTAAAAAAAATTACCGTATATCAGCCAGCCTCGATGCGTCACTTTTACGGTACTGTCTATATGTAGCCTCACAGAAAATCACAAATTTTCACGCTGCATTCCATTGAACAAATGTAAGAATCCATGCTCATACAGGATATGAAAATAATCCTGGTTGCTTACTCAACAACTTGTTTTTGTGTGTTATAATAGTAGTGAAATTACATTCAATTTTGCTTCACAAACTATATACAGCACGATGTCAACAAAGCAGCCCCCATTTTGACCAGTGATGAACAAGCCCATCGCCCACTTAGTATACACTGACATGTGTGTGTAATTTATCTGCGCTAAGCTGTTAACTTTGATATTAGATGCGGTAGTAGTGGTGCAGTAATTTGTAGCTTTTTCCTATTAAAATGCACCTGTATTATTATTATTAAATTCTTAATTTTTTTTATTTATTATTATCATTATTATTATTATTACCGTATTGCCCCGAGTATAGTACCATGTTAGAGTAAAATCCTACCCCTAAGTTTTGGGAAAATATCAGCAAATTCTAAAGATCTGTTTATTATCCCATACTAAAAAAATGGCCTACACTGACTGCAAAATTCGGCAACCTATTCTCTTCAAACAAACCTTTTAGCCTTGAATTCAAATTATATGCATTTTCCAATACCAAATTTCATTTTAATTTTATATTCCATCTCAAGAATGTTTCTAATGACGTTCGGAACCAATAAAATTTGTGAAAAACATACAGTTTAAAAGTAAAACACAGCAAAGTGTCAAAGATTGAGCTGCTTCTGGTTCAACTGCTTCTGGTTCAACATGTTCTCAAGGCTTTCTACTTCATTCAGGTGTGATTTTACAAGATTTTTTACTCTTTTTCAATAATTTCAGTATTAAAAAAATTACAAACCCCTGAATATGAATTTCAGTTTTCATATTCGGGATAAAAATAGTTTTTTTGGTGGATTGGTTTTCTGAAACAAAAAAACATTTTGAACAAGAACAAGAAGGGCGCCTAATAATGATGGCAGCATAATTTCCCACTTTTCACTTGTTTTCCGTCATGACATTTCTAAAATACAGGATGCAAATTGCTCAAATTCCTGATATTTCAAAAAGATTTCTTGGAAGGTTTCATAGTATGATATTCACAAAATATATTTAGTGGTGAATCTCACGGTAGTTGGCGAGAGGGCCGGGTTTGAGACTGTATTTTTCGTCTTTATTTAAAGGGGCATTTCATTTCATGATCCACAACCTCGCCCCCTCCCCCGACTTACCTAAAAAAAGTGGAGATTTTTATATCATCTGAACCATAAACATTAGTAATCCACATGTAGCAAATCTTACGTGCAAATTCGGTCGCATCTGTAAGAAATTCACAATTTTGTATTTTCTGTCCGTAAATGGAAAGAAATTACAGCGCATGGGACCGTGGGAAACAAGCAATTGCTCATAACACAAACCGCAATATCGGGATCAACTCAAATTTTGTGAATAAGCTTTTCTCAAGGATATCTAGGGAAAAATGAAGAAAACAGAAGGTGCTAGAATCACGAAATGCACCTTTAATTCAATGCTCACCAGTTTCTCCCAGTTTCCATATAATATATCTAATAATTCTCTCGGGTTGTATCATTTACTTGATCCTTGCGTGCATTGAATTAAGTTTCGCATCGTCATAGATTCAGCTAGACTGCTAGAATCATGCATAGAGGTCATCTCCTTACTAAACACATAATTTTGCAGCCATAAAGACTGAAATACATTATAGCGCTCGTAAACATATGGTCATCTTTGGTCCAGTAGGAATCTCACGCCTAGTTGGCGAGAGGGCCGGTGTTCGAGACCAGGTATTTTCTTTTGTCCTTATTTAATTCAATGCTCGCCAGTTTATCCGAGTGTCCATATAATATTTGTTCTAATAATTTTCTCTAGTTGTATCATTTACTTGATCCTCGTGTGCATTGAATTGAGTTTTGCATCGTCATAGATTCTGCTAGAATCATGCATATCTAGGTCATCTCCTTACTAAACACATAAAATATATTTAGGTCGGACTCCTGGCCCTTAGAAGCGCCCCCAATTTTTTTAACCCGTTTTTTTTTTGCATATTTGGAATGCTTACTATGCTTACTGATTTCTTTTGCCCACCTTGTAATCAAGAAGGGGAAAAAACAAAGAGTGAGAGAAGTAAAGAATCAAGAAGAAAAGAGAAACTAGATCTGTCTACAGATCTGAACACAGTGGAGAGTACTCAGAGCGGAACCTGTAGAAGAAGCATTTTAGTGAAAATCAGGTCTTGGACTCCTGTGACCCCAAATGACCTTTGATCAAAATTTCATTAAGTAACTTTTGTGGGGGATGTCAAGCTGCATCACATACATGAGTCACATGATCATACTATGTAATCTGTAAAAGGAGTAGTGATTTGAAGTATAACGTAATTTGAAGTATTTTGACCTTTGACCCCTAAACCATGGGTCATGTGATGGGGTCATGATTGACTTTTATTGACCTCTCATCAAGTACTACAGGGTGGGATAAAAAGATTTTCTATTTGACCTTGTTTTAAATTTTACACACAGTAAATATGTTGACCTCTGTGACCCCAGATGACCCCATATTGACCTCTTGACCCATAACTTTTATAAAGGGGCTCAAGCTAATTCATATGCATGACTCACACGATCAAGATGCTTAATCTGTAGGAGGAGTAGTGATTTGAAGTGTAACGTAATTTGAAGTATTTTGACCTTTGACCCCTAAACCATGGGTCAAGCGATGAAGTCATGATTGACTTTTTTGTAGTGTTGATCAAGTCCTACCAGATGACAGCATTAGTTTTGAGATTTGAGCTAATTCTAGATTTTTTGCATGGTTAAGGTTGCTGACCCCTGTGACCCTATCGTGACCTTTGACACCAATCGGGTCATGTCAAAAGTTTCTGTGCATGTACTTGTCCTTGTGATTTGATTTGATTTGATTTGAGTTTATTCATGCATATCATAATTACAAAAAATACATAGCATTAAAAAGACAGTTAATAAAATACAAGCACATGTAACTGACAAGACCATGCACAGATATGCATGGGATAACCCTTTAAGCCCTTAAAAGAGCTTATTTCCAAAGGGGTCCCTGAATACAAGACATGGCATAAATTCTAGTTAAAAATATATAATCATTGCACGAGTCACACCATACATAACAATATATCAGAAAGCCAAAGCTAGTAATGATGGAGAGGCAATAACATTACATATAAATTGCCCCAACAAAACCTAAACCTAAAATGCCCCACCCCTACCTAAAGAGCAATAACAAGAAAACACAAATTAATCCCTCCTTCAACCTTGAAAGCTTAAGCCACCCTCCCAAACGCCTGCACACAAACAGCAACCGAATGCAATGTCACTGCTCCCGAACTATGCACCTAAATTATATAACTATATTTTGCAAGAGATGTTTTTCCTATAATCGATTTTTTGAAATTCCCATACCACACTGATGTTTTTAATTGGAATTTGGACTTCAGACCAAGTCATGGATACCAGAAGTAAAAGAGCCTGAATTGAGCTTTACATTTGTGATATAAATAATTGTGCTTGACTGACCTCGGTATTATAGGTGGTGAAACTTGAGACCCTCTGGTACAAAATTAATCAGAACAGATAAGGAGGTCCTAAAGATTTGGTGGGACAATATTTTAAAAATATGATTTAAGCGTAATTGCCTTATGCCCTTTTGTCAGACATTAGAATCCCAAGCCCCTCTGAAAATCCTCAAATTATATCATATAGAAACGGATCCTCTGATTGAGAATGTAATCTTCTTACCTTGTGCTGGGCACATTGAACTTTTTTTACACATAGATTTGTGACCCTGTACCACCATACCATGATAGATGATAGATAGTCAACAAACAAGGACGAAGGCGTTCAAATGCGTCTTGTTATATTATTTGAAAACAAAAAAGTTTGCTTTCCTATAGAGAATTTTAATCTGGAATTGACTTTCCTTGCTAACATTGGAAGCACAATTACGATCCCCGACTGGGACTACTTGTCCAAATCAGGACCCAAATAAGTAACAGACTGGGTGGCTTTAATAGTGTGCCCAAGACAGGTATGAAATTCATTCTCATATTGCTTTAAATCTGCGTTTTGTCCCAAATAAATTAACTCAGTTTTTTCCCATTTGAATGGGGAGAGTGTGTTTGTCACCACCACGTGTTCATTTCTCTAAATTATTTTTCAAGGAACTGGGATAATTTAAGAGGGGATTTATCTGATACCAGAAGAGCACTGTCGTCAGCATATTGGAGCAATCAAACATCAACTGACATAGGCAATGTCGTTCCTCTAATAACACAAAAATTAGCAAGAGCCCCCAAATAATGCTCGCCCCTCTGGGAAACCGTCCACATTTCAAGCTCTCTTGGTGCAGAATTAACCCCATTAATTCTGACAACTCTGGGTACTATTTCCGTAACAGATAGGATTTAAACCATGCTGGCTTAGATTCTCAACACCACAAGAGCCATCTAATCTTTTTTAACAAGGATATCATGGTTTACGCTGTCAAGGCTTTTTGAATATCCCAAGAGAACCATTCCGCTGAATTTCCCCTTGTGTCTGTTGAATACTTGTCCAAAACCTGACGGAAATTGATAAAGAAAGGTGGGATTTTTTAGGAGGTAGTCATAGTTGAACGAAAACTTGCTTTTGCTAGGATTTTGTATGGAACGGATCACACCACCTTAGTCTATCAATTTCCGACCTCAAGTCTAACTTTCTTTTTGAAGAGTGGTTTTCACTCTTAGCTGATTTCATGCTATCAGGAAGACTTCCTTTTTTAATTGAACAGGTTAATATGTTAATCAGTGAAATTGAACAAATTCCGCCCACTCTTTTAAAAAACGAGCAGGTATGTCATCCCAGACCAGTACTTTTACTGACACATTCAAATTCAAATCCACAAATTTCCTTCAGCTCACAACAAATCGGTTACACCTTCTTGTCATTTGAAAAGAGTCTCAGTCCCTGAATGTTTTTCATAAAACTTACGAAAACCTATTCAGAATCCACCATTGTAACTCACCCCCTGGTGATACAGGGAGTCACAGCTAGTTTTAGAAGCAAACCTGTGAAGAGATATGAAATATAAATTAGGCCACTTGTTTTGACATATTCATGAATTTTCTTACCATTATAGTTTCGAACAATGTTAGAGGTATCAGAACTCTTTTTGCTATAACCAAAGTCTGAGGTTTTTCCTAAAGTTGCATTTAGGATTATTTTCTATTAATCGTTGCATCAGATTTTATCATCATGTACTCCTGATATGTGCTTTCCTAATATCTCTTTGCTACTTCACTTCTTTCAGTTGCAATATTTTTGGGTAGCATTCTTGAGCATGGGTTTTTTAAACTTATTCAGCCAAATCCCTCTCTCTGATGTTACTAATGAATTTCATTTGTTCACCACGTTCGCGACGATGTTAATTCGAACCCCCTTAATTGTTGCAACTTGATCTAAAATGTTGACAAAAAATTTTGCAGAATGAAGACCAAGCCAAATTAACATCCCAGCATTGCATGACCTCGGACAGTCTGCTTCCAAAAGTTTGGTAACAAATGATTCTACACTATAATTTTAATAATCGATCTCAACTTTTACCTACCAAAATGCTTGCCATCTGCAGCTGGGGGTTTGGTGATTCTCTCCTTGTGCAAAACGTCTTCAATGTAGTCACTACTCCATTGATGAATGACACCAGATTCTGAATTTAACTTACTCTGCTTGGGAATACAAACTACAATGGGCTAGCCATATTCAGAATTGTGCCAAATCTGGTGCTGTTGAAAAAGCAACTTTATTAACATGTACGATGCAGATCATGTCTTCATATTTGATATACACGGTTTCTTTCTAACACTACATAGATTCAAATCACCCATAAGTTGCTAAATGTCCGCAATCAGTGTGGAATGACTTTGGAAATGACCACTTCAAATTGGTTACATAAAAAAACCAATCTTTTTCTCACCATAGATACAACCGATAACAATTGGCTTGACCTTGGGAGTAGGATTTCAGCCCAAATGGAATCGGAATTTTTTCTTATCATTAACTCAGGTCTTTTGGATTTAAAGCAAGACTTAACGTGAATGATAGATACAATTGTCCCCCCGCCCCTTGCCTGTTTTCCGGCCTTCTCCCTACCATAAACCGAAAAAGTCAGGAATACTATTTTCATTATCCAAAACAGTATGATCACAGCCCAAGTTTCGGTTATGCACTGAAATATTCTTTGCTTTTGTTATTGAAAAACACAATAACCGTATTCTGTCATTCTTTAGGATAAAAGTGATCTGGTATTTAAAATGAATAAAATGGATCCCCTTACTTCAAAGGGATGGGTACAATGATCCATTTCACTAGAATTGAGGAATAAGTCTGTCCCTGTTGGCCATTGATGCCTACCATTTGTTCCTCCATGAAGTTTGGGTTATAGGACCAGCTATTTTTTGTTGCACATCAGTACTAGATTTATTACCCTGCACAATTGCGATGTGCTAGTTGATTTTTGCATAATATGAGATGGGTTTATGCCAAAATCCTTTAGTGTATGAATTCTTAAAGTTTCTTGTTGTCTGTACTAAAAAACATCAGTTCGATTTTTGTAAAGTTACTGTTAACTTCTTCTGTAGGTCACAGAATACTAGAGTCATAATGGTAACGCATGATGATCCTTTAGTAAACAGGTCCGCATTAAAACCTGTGCAGAAAGAACTTGCGGTGACACACAATAACAACAGCGTCGTTGTCCTTGTCCCCACAAATAGGGCGTGCCCCATGGTTGGGGTATCAAATTAAGCTCAAAGATTCTTGTCCAAGCACCACCAAAAGAAAAAATTGAAATGAACTCACCTTAATGAACAGACGAAATTCAAGCTTGACAGTTAAGGCATTCCCAGCCTATCTGCGTAGAAATCCCCGATGTTAGTCGTGGGCCCCCTTGAAACTGCCGAACTATTGAGAATGCTCGTAAGCTTCCTTGACTGCCGAATTCGGAGGGCTTTGGATGGATAACAAGCGCCCAAAAAAACGTAGCAAAATAACAGCTTTTTAGAGCTGACACTTTCCACAAATCATGTTGGAGAACTATCAAAAACTAAACTCTATTGTGCAAAATATGCAGTGACTTGTCTGATTTGGCATTAAAACACTAAAAAATCGACATAAGAAACGGACCAGTTTTGGTTATATGGAAATGTTTACAAATGCCTGAGATATTAGCATGTTTGACAGAAAGAAAGAAGAAGGAAACCGTACAAGAAGAAAACACAGTCGAGTTTCCTCTGACTGTGTCCAAAACGAAGAGTAAATAAGAGCAAGAAAATGTATATCTCAGAGGGGGTGCAGAAAAAGGGAATGCAGCAAAATGGTAGTGACTATTCCATTTTAGTAGCGATGTCATAATTACCCATCAGGGTAACTTTTCTCCTTGGCTCAAAATGACAGGCCAGTATCGACTTTATGACAGGTCTCGAACAACCCTTTGCTTTCCTTATTTTTATTTTTAGATGTTTTATATGCAATTTTGGTGGAATATTCCAATTTTATCTTTAGTATGTGGGGAATTTTAAACAAATTTATGGTGTTTGGGCATTTTTTTTCGCAACGATGTATTACTAACTACTCATTGGAATGCTATTCATCCTAGACAATACCGACTAAATTAGATTACATTTAATGTACAGCTTAATGAAACACTTATCACTCCGCGGCATATCTGGCTTTAGATTGAACTTAAGAGACTATTTCCTTTCACCATTTTTAAGTGCCTGGTTCTTCTCTTTAAAATACTTTTTTCTAAATTCCCCAAAGCGCAATTTTTTTGTTCAGATTTTTTTTGATATTGTGTTAAAGAATTTTAATACTCCTGTCCCCGGTATCAAAAACAGACGGGGCGATTAATCCGGGTTAGGAGGCCTATTTACCTTTCACGTCCTGGCCTATTTACAAGACAATGATTGTATAGAATGAAAACCAAATTTTAAATGAGATTGAAAGGTTTTCTTCCACTCGATATTCACCCTGTAAAATTTAACTTAATTCACCTTCAACCAATATGGTTTTTGATAATGATTGTATCCCTAAATTATCTAGTGAGGACCAGAAGGTTGAGGATGAATTGACATGGGAAAAAAAAGTTTTGGAAAAAATGCAAAATTACAAGTCACCTGGTAAAGAGGGTAGGTAGATTTGGGCAAGTTGCTTGTTGATTGTTTGAATGCAAATTACAATATTAAGGCAAATAATTAACAAATTCTCAAAATGAGGTGTAGTAGTTGTAACTCTTATTTTGAAAAAGGCTAAAGATAAATGCAGAGTGGTCCTGTACTTCTACTGACATGAAATTTGTTTGGAAAAATTTAAATTTTTAAGATTTTATTTTGTTTTCTTGGAAAAAAATTATTTGATTGTTTTAGATTTTAACATGTTAATGTATGATTTGTTTATAATAGCACCTTTCATTGGGATTTTCTGAACATACATGTTTTTTTTTTGTATTCATAAGTTTTCAGCAAAATCAAAGTCAGCATATACACAATTGCCATGAAATGCACACATCTTACCATGCTTATGCAAGGGACACCCTATCCCCAATAGCGTATAGCGTAGCGTAGGATAGTGTAAGTGGTAGAGTGCTCGCCTCCTTACCCAAAGGCCGCGAGTTTGATCCCCGGCAGGGGCGCCTCCAGTTCACCCAGACGTAAATAGGTAGCTGGTCTGTTTAGATTGGCGAAGGTACAGGTGGCAGAGAAAGTTAACTGGCCACCCTACTCCATACTGCCGAGGCCTTGTTTGCAATGCCACTCTACCGGCATGCCCCAACGCTCATGAGTATGAGACCTACCTTTTACCTTTAACCCTATCCCCAACATGTCGAGATTATTCAGACATGACTTGGCAATTCCTATTTTTGGTTGGCTTCTGGAGGACAGGCGATGCCCCTGCAGAGGAAGAGAAGAAAGAGGAAAAGAGGAAGAGTCCAAAGAAGAATCTGATGATGACATGGGATTCGGTCTCTTCGATTAATCTTCAAGTTAATCTATTGACCTCCTGTGCAAGATTCCTATTTGCGCATTTGCTTCTTTGAAAAAAAAAAATATAAGAAAGCAGCATGCCACTGCTATGGAGACTAATTTTTGCCTCATACTTGCTACAAAGGGTTGCAGTATACACACCCACATCTGTCAACTGCAACTGCATATTCATACCTAGGCTCATTTTTTGCATATATCAAGAGGCACTACCACATTCCTTGACATATATGTCCTAAGTCCCTGTCCATTTTTCTACCACTTCCAACTTGTGATCAGCAGAAGAATTTTACATTTTAGAAGAAAAAAAAATTCTACTTGATTTTGTTTTAACAGACTCTAAGTAACCAGGTACAGCAAGCGCAAAAACTTGCAGCATATGTACAGAGAACAAGTGATTACATTAGATATGAGCTTGCCAGAATAAGGGAAAGACGAGGATGTCAGCAAAGAGGTGTTCAAGGTAGTAAGAAGATGAACAAAAGGTTATTGCTATAGTCAAACTCTCTTGTAGTAAAACTAATAAGGTTTCTTTCTTATTGTTGGCTACTGACAGCCACAGAGGAAAAATCATCATCAGGAAGATGACAGATTTCTATCTAGCGGCCACAACCGAGATGTTGTTCACCATGTAGTGCCATATGTTCTTGTCCGTCATTAGAAAGTGGCGTGGTCAAGTGGTTGCATGGCAAGCTACTCTGGAGCCAAAGGATTTCCCGGTTCTAATCTAGTGGGGCCACTTTGATGGATTTAAATTCAGGACATCCCTCAATTTTTAGATTTAATTTGTATAAAGCCTACTGATTAAAAGTGATGCACTCTCTCCGAATGGTTCATTTGACATCGGCAAAGGAACCATGAAAGGCTTGCATTTCCCATTCTGCAAGGATGTAAGATTTCTGGATTTTTCTGAATTCTGGATTTTTTAACCCATCAATTAATTGAATGATGGTTTATGCTATCGTAGAGCGGCGTGTTTAAACATGTCGGATCTTATAGTCGGGCGGTTTTTATGGCATTTCTGACAAAAAGCTGCCGAGTGGGAGTCAGACACATGGGTGGAATCTCGGGTGGGCTTGTTTTTTAAATTTCAGACGGGAGTCAGGTTGGGTAACTTTTGTATCTTTTTGTCAAGTTTGGACATAATTTGATGCCGCGCTTGTTCGGTCTTTCTTACTGGATGCTATTGGTTTATGTGTGCGCCTATTAACCAGTTCTAGTGGGGTTCTTTGGGCGAAATTGAAATGGTATAGGTGTTACCATATCTACAAGCATGCAAGGCGTTACCAGGACTGAGTCAAAACACAAGTGCAAGTTCATGTGACTTGAGTAGATTTAGTGTAATGGAAACCCGGGAATGAGGTTCGCCCGAGTTAGAGATTTGATACAAAGAAGTGGTTTTACTTGAGATCAACTCTAAGTATGTAATAACGCGGGGTATTATTTTGCAACCAAGTCTCACGAATATTCAGCAAAAGTACGAAGAGAGACCCAAAATTTGCCTACTTAGTGAAGCAGAACTGCCAAAAATATCAATAAGCTGTACCTTAGCAAGTTTGGTATCGTGGTATCGTCTTTTGTTGAAGGCAAGCCCTTTTTTCCATTATGGCATTTGTTATACTGACTAGGCATAGTGTTTACGGTATAGGATGGATGAAAAGTTGGGTTTGTTGGGTTCGACTTGGCAAAGTGTAGAATTTTAGTTTTATGTATATTGGTTTATGTTGGAGGTGTTTGAGAAAATATTTTGGTTGTATGCTGAGAAAACCTATGTTTCATTAATTAAGTTCTGTTGGCTGTTTTCGGACAGAAGGGATATTGCTGTGACATTGTATACCATGCCCCGCGTGGCTGTTCCTCTAAAACGATGTCCACCACGTTCACCGTTTTAAGACACCTGGGAAACTGTTGAAAGCCAGTTCTGGAATTTATAAGCTGGTCCTTGGAAGTTGAAGACACTTTAATATATTGCATTTTCCTAGATATAATATGCGATCTTATAAATATGATAAACAAAAGAGGGTATTCATTTGACAGCAGTGGGCAATACTTCGAATATTTTTAATAACCCTTACACTGCGATACTATATTTCCATTTTTGCGGTTGACGATGGACAAAACACACTTGCCCCACTACTTTTGCGGGTTTAGATATTACTTTTTGTCGACGGTGCTCCACTAATATGATTGGCCTAACATTCGACTTTTACCTTTTAATATCCAGCTGCGTTGTGAAAAGTGGGAAAATGGTGAAATAGTTGGCGGGGTAAGGCATATCAATTTGACTAAGCGGAAAAAAAAAAATTTGTAAACAAATCTCCCCGAAATTCCTTACATTTTGACTAGGAATATCCTAAAAATCGTTTAAACAAGAGTCAGGGAAATTGTCAGTAGTAATCCTTTATTTTTGATCGAGGATATTACCTCAAAGTGGCCCAGAAACCATTACGAAAAGTTAATAGAGACATTTTTTTTTAAAAACCCGTAATACCCGACAATTTTCTCTGCTACCAGTATGTCATGACCACTCTGATATCCTTATTACTAATATTACGTGTTTAACCAAGCGTCAATGTATTGCTGTTATTTAAAAGAGGATGTATACGATTTTATCTAGCTTGCGATTACAGATCATTGTATGGCATTGCCGTGGGAACCTGTAGTGTGAATGTTAACTGTTAAGTGAACATTTGCCGGATTACCTCACCCCGTATAGTCAAAAGAACCACTGACCCAAGTCTCATATTGATTATACATTGAAGTGGTCTCTAATGACCCTGTATGGCCGTGGCCTTTGACCCCTTTGTCATATAGATATAAAACATTCTGCAACTAAAATGCTATGACAAACTAAAGGAACCACTGGTATAACAGGACTTTTCCCTAACTTTTATACTTACCGACTTCTAACAATAATATAGGCATTATTCCGGACTAGGACCTATATACCGCCCCCCAAGATTACAATAAGATCTTCGCGCTTCCATATAAGCGCCCAACCCTATCGTAACATCTTGATTCCCCAGTTATTTCCGGACGTCCCTGCGAGTAAAGGCATGCCGCTTTCTTCAGGGAAATGAGTTTTCAAAAAGGACTGATTCTCAACGCAATATTGAAAGGGAACCCTCGGGGGGAAGAATCCTTTCGTAGGAAATTTGCCGAGTGATGAATCGGACGATTTTTCACGCTGTGCTTCCTTTTAGGGCAGTTTTTCACACGTACGTTGCATCATGAATACTGCCCGTGACTGGCCAAATTTTGCACCTTTGCCGTCTTTTGCGCGGCAAAATACGCTCATTACCGGTTTCGGTCAATGATGACAGCGACAAGGAAGGCTTACCAGGTGAAATGAGACTCAGCCTGTATTCATATACTGTCTGCTTCAAGCTCCCGTGTGATGGGGGCCTTTGATAGCCATCATTATAATTCCAAACTGAGAAACTCAGTCTCTCAAAATATTTTAGGTGAAGTTGTAGTCTACAGGTTCTATGGGTGAACTTTTTGTAGACTTGTCCGGCCTTTCAAGACTCCTAGTTAGGAGGGGGCATTGATAGCAATCATAATTCCATTATAATCCAGTAAGCTTGTGTAGCCTGGAAAATATGAGACTCAGCCTACTATAATACTGCTTCTTGCATGAACTTAAACTGTAGACTGTATAATCAATTGACACGATATATTACTTCATAATTTACTTCATGGTTTCCGCGGGAATTGTTGTATACATGGTGCAAATTATTTAAGCAATAGAAAGCAGTTTGTACGATATTAATTCCAAACGTCCCAATCAAAATATACTTTGTGGTGTTCTCAAGGATCAAATATTGGCCCCTTATTATTTATACTATATGTTAATGATATAGTAATTGTTCAAAGTACTAGATTTTATATTATTTGAAGATGATACGGACCTCAGTATTCCACAGAGATATTGAGTCAAAATAAACTTAAGTAATAATCCGGAACTCTGGGGTTGAATAAGACTGTTTCGAGCTAATAAATTGTATGTTAATGCTTCAAAAAACAAATTATATGGTTTTGGAACTCCGCATCTGACAGCAAATATGGTGCTGGAAAAGCTTCAAGTGATAAGTTGTTTCCCGACACAACAATTAATCATTCTTAACGAGTGTCTTTAAAAGGTATCTTCAACTAAATTTTAGGGGTTATAATTGATGAAAACCTAACTGAGAAACAACATATGGATGGTATTTCAAAAAACAGTATCACGAAACATTGGTATCATCAACAAGCTTAACAGGTTGTACCGGGCCGTATTTTAATTCATTATATTGTACTCTTGTTTTAACTTATTTAAAATATGCTATTCTAACAGGGTAAAC
>JAMKCH010019597.1:0-37633 GCA_023653785.1 Ophioderma brevispina
GAGAGAAACTGGCAGGCAAAAGAACCTATACTTTGCATGGGGAAATTCTGTTTTTTGCTGTAACTTTTGTTTCGAATTAAATAATACTAACTTTCTTATCAAGCATAATAAGCTAATGCTACCAGCTGCATTTTGTGACCAATTTAGATCAGGAAAGATTCTGCAAGTAATTTATAACCAGATTTTATGTGGTCTGTCATAGAAACTACTGTAATATTTTGCCTGCCAGAAAACAACAGAGGGCGTCCTGAATGTCAACAAGTGACGTCATAGGTCACATCATCTATAGTTTAATAGACAATCACCAACGTAACTGTGCCAAAATATCAAATTTTGAAAATTGGGGGCGCTCTTCAAAAAATGTGCCAATATTGCTTTAACCCTAACATTTCCTTCAAGAGGTGAACAGAGGTGAAGACTTGACGTCTGCACAACAGGCACTGAGCTGCTGCGAACAACATACAATGACCACTCAGTAGCGAATACGCTCTTTACCAGCCAAATGGAATTATCATATTATTGAGGTTATCGTTAATAGCAGGCAAATAGGAAAAGGAAGTCTAAATTATGTTCTTCACTTAAAAAGATCCGGTCGTAAACAATGAAATCAAAATACATGCAGATTTCAAAGTTGAAATATGAAGATCCTGAATACAATGCAACGTGCAATTCACCGCATGAATGGTTTAATATGGTTGACAAGTCGGACTAGAAATATAAGCAACACCTGCAACGGGTTCGCTTTAGCAGTAAAAAGGGGTTATTTATGTAAATGATATATCAAAATGCATAGCACATAATTCGTCTGCTTTTTCCGATTTCAGTTTTTCGCAATTTGATTCTCAGGTTTAGAGCTGTGATCTTCTAATAAATGGGATGTATTTATAATATTAATTATAACATTCAGAACAATCGAGAAGAATATCAGGAAAAGAAGAGGAGAAAAAGTAGCCATTAACGTACCCCGTAAGTATGTGAAATTGGGAACGTATAGATATAGGTATAGGACGCCATCAATTTTGATCAAACTGAAGTTTTTGCAAGTTTGTATTGCTTTTACAAAGAAGCCTTAAGGTGTTCTTTGTTTGCAAGTAATTTTGTAATGAAACTGGTGGTTTTATTCCAATGTCTAATATATTTTTGTTTAAATTTGGAGATCAAAAGAGGTCAATAGAGTTCACCTTGTTTGTCATTTATCTCGATAAACAAATACAAATGAGAGTGTCAAATACTTTTGTTGCAATCCCTGTGGAAAGGTTATCAATTTGAGACCATTTTTAAAGAAATAGGTGCAATATTAAAGATTTAACCTTTGGTGATGACCTTTGACATTTCGCGAAATTTGCCTTATACCTCGGTAACCATACCTTGTAGGTAGTACAAACTATACTTTTTTTTAATCCTTGTAACAAGAAGAACACTTTGGTTACCTTTTTAAAGCAATCCAAGCATTTTTTATTTTTGACCTCTTTTTCCCCCTCCTGGATTCCGCCCATACTTTCTCGAGGGGCACCCCGCTAAATTTGTTCATTAACCTTCATAGAAGACAAATCCACTGAAAAATGATGCTCTGCTCTCCACGGTCACGGAATTGCCTAAAATGACCCAACTATACTCACAGGGTTAGGCACCGGACATTTTTTTCATATCCGCCATATTGGATTTTTAACTAAAAGGCTTTTTTTAAACCAAGGGACAATTTTGTGTTCAATTTTTTTAACTCTATAAGTAATTGTTATACAATTATCTTTCATATAAGACATGTTCATTGCATGTCTTCAACATAGTTATCTTTTTCTGACCACCTTTGTAACTACTTATATACAGCACATTTCATGGCCGCCATATTGGATTTTTAGGCTGAATTTGAGTCAATTCCCTAGTTTTGCTGCATTCTTAAACCAAGGGACAATTTAAATTTTTGAAGTTTCTAAGCAATTATTATACAATTATCTTTCATATAAGACATGATGATGGCATGGCTTCGACTTAATTATCTTTTTCTGTCGATACTGATAAAAGTGGGTGAACCGTCTATGTACACCAACAGCTGCACGTGAATAATAAAAAAATGTGGAAGGGTTGCAGATAACATTGAACTTGATAAAGTCATAGATTTGTTGTTAAATGAAGCAAATCTAATATACATTTTGTTAGCATACCTCTTTTCCTCCATTCCAATGGGATTTATACAGTTAAGCAAGATATTACGTTAATGTATATACGATATCGGGGTATAGCATTATGAAAGTAATAAAGTGAGCGTTCAGTCGCAATTTTCAATGTAACTGCAATTTATTGTGGAACTGGCATAGTAAATGTTGACACAGAATCTTACCAAATTAACCCTGATGTGTTAATGAAAAGGGTTTTCAACACTACTACTGTAATTCAGGTATAGATACAAGCTATGCCAATAAGGGACTTAACTCTTAGCAATATCCTAAACAATGGGAAGATCTTGTTTTCTTGCTCTGCAACAGGTGAATTGGTGTTTGGATTTGTCATATCAGTTACCACATTGGTTTAAATAGATTCTTTGATTAGTCCGTAGTTGAAATTATCAAGAAAATGTAACATTAAGTTGGCAAAGACATCATGATATTGTACATTCTCACAAACGCACGTTTAATGTGTGCAAATCCCGTAGAAAAAAGGAGTGTGCTTACAAAACCTGCCATATCTAGCGTATTTTTTCAGTCGGTTTCTTTCATTTCTTCAACACATGAAAGTATATTACATTGTGTTTTATAAAACCAACAAATCTATGATATAGTGATTGCATTAAGGTCAAGTTCATCTTTAATCATTGCACAATGTTTTTGATTCACGTCGTATATCTTCTATATCTAATTAACCTATAGTTTTTTCACTATTTTCATCAGTTTTCAAGGACAAAAACACCACATTCCCTTTCCTGGAGAAATTCCCCAATGACCATGACGGTGCAGGAGCCAGAGCTTCCATGCCAAATCATATCTACATGGATGCAATGGGATTCGGTATGACTAACTGTTCCATACAGATGACATTCCAGGCATGTGATATCGATGAGGCAAGACATCTGTACGACCAACTCGTTCCAATGTGCCCAATATTGGTAAGAATAAGGTTGGAATAAAGGCAGTGGATAGTATGACGCTTTTTCATGCTCAAACATGACATTGCAGCTGCTCGACCTAAATTCACACAGTAACGTAAAGGACTCAATTTTAACGAACATCATGTCTCTCATCGACTATGTTTTCCTAACGTCCTATAAGATTGTTTGTGCAAGTATTGAGGTGATTAAGTAAATGTATCATGATTGATTTTATTTCAGTTGGCACTTAGTGCTGCAACTCCAATCTATAGAGGATACCTTGCAGACAAGACTGCAGATGCGTATATGTGATCTCGCTGCATCTGACGACCAAGACAAAAGAAGAACGTGGACTCCGGGTAGGTGCAAACAGAATCATTACGTATTCCCATTTGATTTTTTTTTCTCTATCTGAAGACCTTAGCTCTAAAAAATCATCCTTTAATTCGGCAGTCCGTCATTAAAAATCGGGTGTTTTCTCTTTTCTGGAGTATAGAGTAAAGAGTTAGTGTAATGTTTTACCCGGGAGGCCATTGATTCCATGGTGGATACATGCATGCCTCCCCAAAACGTACCATAAGCTCGTATTTTCAATTGGCAAGAATAGGGAAGAAAAAAATCTAACTGCAGTTTTGGTTCAGTTTGCTACATAAACAAGCATTTTGGTTTGATTTTGCAACCCTAAACAAAGTATATTGATGTTAATTTTATACCTAAACACGTAATTGGCATGATACACGATTAAACAAGAAAAAAACGAGTACATTCTATAATGTGTCTAACCTACAGAACACGTTTTAACCTCTTATTGTACCTGTTTGATTAAAGCACATGTGGTTCCAGTGGAATGAAAGCGCCGACCCGCACCCCAAGTGTGAGTTCTGAAGCCCCCATGAGCCAAAGTGTTGCACCCTTGAGTAGGCGCTTTACCTTCAATTAATCCTCTCTACCCAGGGTTGTATAAATGGGTAACGGTGTAAAGAAAGTCATTTATGTACGGCGTAGCATAGTCCGGGAAAATGGTGAACAATAGGGACATCGATTCAGTTGACTCTTCAGCCAACATTAGTTTCAACGCTTTATTCTGTTACCGTCTATGGAGCCCGGGCATGTGGCTCCCGCCTGACTATTATGCTTTCACAGGCCTTATTCAATGTTGGGAAGTAACAGGATCGTGTAGATGAGGTGTGGCGACCCCCCCTACGGCAACATTATATGGTGGAGTCTGGCCATATCGCTTCGAAAGAGAGATGGCAACTCGTTCCCGTTGTCTGTACACAGGTCCGTCCCTTTACCTTTTACTTTTTACCTGATAAAAAAAAAAGGGAAATATTCACACATTATTTCATTGAATTTTTTGGGTATTGTGGCATTTCCATCTGTATGTGTAGGTACACATTTTGCGAAGGGCATTGCCTTAATGTACATCTCTACATTCAGTATAAGAGACTTATTATTGGGGACAAACTTAAGATTCATTTCTAGTGCCTAGTAGTATGTTTTAAAATTACATCTTAAATTACAAGTTTTCTTAAAGTTTCCTCCCTATTTCTTTCGAAATAACGAGTGTCATCCAATGACCCTAAGAGTACGTACTAAATGTCCCGGAAACGGAGACACATATGGGTACGAATCACTGGACGCGGCCTGGCGACACTCGTTATAGGGTGCTCTCCCCGGTCATTGGATCAGCGGGGATCAATGTTAACCTATAGCAATCCAATCAAAACATTTTGCGTAGACTATTGTGCAAAAAGTATATGCAAAGGTCTTATTGATCTAATGCTTTACTACTCCCCCACATATCGCTACTTGAGCTCTATAGTAGTCAAATACATGATGTGTGTAAGTTTTTTAAAGCGATTGGTGTTATTTACTCTGATTACACCATAATTGAAAAAAAATGTTTTAGAACCACACTATTTCTTTAATACATTTACAGCCCGGGACGAGAACAGGTTGTCATCCCGTAAACCACGTGATTCCATCAGTAGTTACCTGTCAAAGGATGGCGAGAGATACAGTGATATTGACTTGGTCCTTGATGGTTACTGGAGATCGTGCAGAAAATGACCGAACGGGCTACGTATAGAATACTATAGCCTGAAGGCCTATGATCGGTGGAAGTTCGGAATCCACTCGTGTTTCCATGAAATGATTAATCTCAGTCCTTCCATATCACCTCGTATTTTGTTATGTTCTAGAGGTGGTATTTTTGACTACATTCTGTATGAACATTTGTATGTGATCTTGGAAAAAAATTGATTTGATTGATTTGAATTTTATATTTTAGCCCATTTCTGGAACCATGACAGCCTTAAAATTTTCTTGTAGTAGCTCAGCAATAAGTCAACAATTACAACCATATACTTAGAATAAACTTATGGGTATCCGTAAATTTATTGAGCATTTTTGCTTCCATTTGTGAACTCTTTCGATTCATGATATTGTCCAAAAGCAAAGACATATATGTTTTGTAAATTAAAATGGAAAAATACATAGGTTGGTGTGGCATTTTACGACGAGAATCTTAAAATTCAGCCGATTGTTTAGTCTCAAAATGGTAGTTTGGCCGCCATTTTGTTGTAGTGCCAAAAAAACAGGGTTGGCCAAAGGCTTATTGTAATGAATATGGTTATGAAACATACAAACACCACTAATAGGGACAGGAAAACTACTTTATTATGACGTATGCTATACCCGTCTCTTGGCAGTCAACATTCATTTTCAGTTTGTGTAGGGAAAAAATGTCGTAAATGACGAGAATTCACATTTCAGCGGCCGGATTCTTTAATTGAAAGTGCACCGAGAGATATCAAACACAAGGTGTCTCTAAGTGAAAGCCCAGATTGTAAACTGATGTAAATCATTATGTTCGCTCATGAAAGGTTTTAAAACTTAATATGCTATCTTTATAACCATCGATGTTAATCATTCTGTCTGCCCCCACCATCTTTCTGTCTGGACCAAGCCTGGATGCAATATTGGAACCTTCATATGTTATATATTAATGAGGGCCAATGTCACATTTCAAGGTAAAAGATCATGTCAGTTCAGGAGACACGATCAGGCGACACTAGCGATCAGATCGCTTGTGTTGCAATATAATGTTTGTATCGTATTCAAGAGGGTACATAGTGATTGCTTTGGTAGTGTGTCTGTGTATTTGTGTGTGTTTGTCTGTGGTCAAATTGTTCACCCAAAGATTACCCCTAAACATAATTGTATGGTGTCGATCAATTTTCATGAAACTTGTATACAATGGTGCACATGTCGGTGACATCATCTGATCTTGGTGACCTCATATCACCTTTGTCTCCATCCACTCATAGTGTCCTACTTCCTGCAAATGAAAGTTTATATTTGGAATACAAGCGAGATTTCCTCTTTGTTTGCTTAAAGGTATTGATGAGCAAATTGCTCGTCACATAGCCCATCTCTTTATCAGAGACTCCGTGTCAATTTTCAGAGATAAAATCCAGCAAGATGAACACGACTCTGACCACTTTGAGGTAAGTTGTAATATTTTTGGTAAACTATCGTACCTGTTGAAAAATAAGAATGGCTCGTTGACTATAATCAGAAAGGCACAGAATAGGAAAATATCATTAAAACATTTACAGAGCTTAACAGTGGGGATGACGTTGTTGCGTCTGCAACTACACAACATATTAGTCGCAAAGTCGCCAACAAATTTTGTTTTGAACTGTGATGAAAGTCTCGTCTACAGGGTCGATTTCGTATGGTAGCTAAGACACTCTCACCGGGTCTCTTTATTTCATCACACAGCTGTAACAAATAAATACAAAAGAGAAAACAATAGGCAACTGACTGGGTGGGACTCTCCATCATAGGGCACCCAATTAAACTACCGTTAAAGAGATTTATTGGTATGAATCTATCGGCACATATATAATGAAATGTCCCTAAATATGACGTACCAGATGTTGCATGGTCATTGGAGTATTCCTTGCGAAGAAAGCACCATTTTCACGCTTAACTTTTGAAGCAGTAGACGATTTAAGGAAGCCGCCACGTTTATTATTAACGCTATCGTTTTGCCACAAGCCATATGTTTAGTCTTTCACACCAATTGAAAGATGATCGGTGGTTATTCAAGTTCTGGCCTGTATGAAAGACTATCGCGTTTACTTTTAACATTGAAATTAAAAACACAGCTTTAATTTAACGTTTTCCTTTAAAATATATAAATTTATCAAAAATGGCATACATTTGTGCCTAATTTTTTTTATAAAATAAGCCTGGGATTCTTGAGAAATATAGCTTTTAAAATAAAATTAGGAAACTCTACATCATACAAAGAAGCGCTACTCGGTACATTGAAAAGTACGTAGATTGCTGAACCGCGCATAGTGGGTTTCGAACACTGATCTCTATACAATGGATTGGAAACCTGGGCTTCGTAATTGAAGCACTGATGGCCATATTGGTCATCCAGGAGCCCAAGTAGGTGGTTAAGAGCCGGTCATTTATACAAAATTGTTCTCATTGAAATATGGATAAGCGACATAACAGACTACAGAATCAAGCCAATTCAGTGAGCTCATTAGCGATGTTGCGGCTCCCGTGGTACGGTACTCATACAATAGGCTTCTTTTGAGGCGTAGCAGCTAACTTGAAAAGAAGCCTATTGTATTGTACCGTTCGACGGGAGCCGCAACATAGCTAGGTATTTGAGCGTAGGGGATGCTATCTCTAAAACGGACACGCGGGATACAACTTCTGTTAAAACAGGGTCTCTGGAATGCTATTGTGTTCGGTAGACCAGATGCCCGCCGGTGCTCCATTCATCTAGTATACAAGTACTATGGTTAGGCCCATCCCATGTATTAGAGATCAGTGAGTTACAGTGCGGACTGCGATAAAACTATAAATATACGCGACCCCTTTTCAATGGCCATGAAAACCATCTGGTTACGTTTTTATTTAGGGAATGCTTATGTGCCGATAGATTTCATACAATAAATCACTTTAAATCATTATCATGTTTTGGGAGTCCAAGTGTGTGAAAATATGGGATCAACAACGCATGATAAGATAAAATTGGATGATTTACGCCCAATATTAATTGATTCACTAGGAGTTTTAAAAAATTGGGCTCGACTTGCGTCTCGCCCAATATTTTTCAACTCATAGCTCGACCAATTAATTTGGGCTTAATAATCCCAATTTTAGATCAAAAAGGCTATTTTACATGATCCTATAACGAATCACGTTTGCACATTCTAACACTTTACTGGCCGCCATATGGGATTGTTATCGTTTGATTTCACCCAAATGTGCAGATTGGTCTATACTGCACGTCTTTCAGAGCTCCTTTTCCTGATCAAATGCAGGTGCTATATCGACCTACGATATTCAATCACAGAGTGAATTGTTCAGTGTAAAGCGTTGCTTCGCGTATTTTTATTCTGTCAAGGCTAATATGAGGCATTAACCAGCAGTATCTAATTAGTAACGTGACAGATTTGGCCGCCAATGTTAGCGATAATAAAAATCTCTTCGAGCTTGATTAGGGTTTATAAATGTGAATCCTATCTGGAAGTGGTGGAAAAAGGCAGTGAGTGCTTTTGTCTATGGTTTGAAGGATGGTGAATCAGAATTTTGCGGCTTCCAACCTCTGGGATTTGTGGGGAGGAAACATCGGAAAAATAACACTGAAGGGTTAAATTAAAGCATTGGGTAATTTTGCCACGGGATAGACTGAACCTTAGCAGGGCTGTAGCCGGAGTAGCTATAGGTCAGAATCTAGAACAATTTAACTTTGAACCTAGGGGCAAACTGTAATATGTTGCAACGGGAAGCGGGGGTGAGTCCTGGATTTATTGGGTTCCTAGCGATCCACTCCCCAAATCGTTGTAGGAAGATGTCATAATCAAGTGCCGCTACCCACTAAACTTAGCGAGGTTTTGGTGGTACATGCGAGGAGATGTGGGGTGAGTGCTTCCCCAATTAACACTTCTTCGGACAGTACGTTCACCTGATCTTTGTGATCATTTGAGTTATCACCCGAGCAATCAGACAAAGAGTTGAGAGTCAAAGCAAGTCATTAGAATGCTATGAGTAAAATGTTTATATCCTTTCATCTCTTTCTTTATGCTAAAGTGTGGGCCTGACGTTCGTTCCTAGCAGGATCTTCATCAAAAAGGGTAACTGACAAACAAACAGATAAGGACAAACCATAGATACAAACAAGGAACAAAAGACAGGAACCTTGCTCATGGAGGGGTGATTGATAAACAGGAGAGAAAGCTGAAAAAGAGAACATGGAATAAATGAACAAAGAATATGTGACGATATTCAAGCAAATCAGTGGGCATGGAGAAGTGGAGGGACGGATGATGTGAGGGGCAAAGGGACTGGGAGAGCCTGCTGAAAAAAAAAGACCAATTAAGAGTTAATGAGCAAGGGGATGGGTGATAATAACCAGGAAATCAGCGAGGCATGGACAGGGGTAAATCTGAAAGGGAAGCAATGGGATGATGAGTGGCAAGCAGGGAAGACATAATGATCAAAGGATTGGGCAAATACGACTTGGAAAAGATAAACCTGAAAAAGAAAACAAAAAGGGTGGGGGGGGTTAAGTGAAAAATGAATGGTAATTCATACAAAGAACAAAGCACAATTGTCAATCCCACAGATTGTAAATCTGCCAGGTTCTAACACCCTCCCCAAGGGATTCACAGACTGGTAACCACCGCTGGTAGGCCTATCTGGCACAGTTCACGAGAAAACATCCTCCCTATTTGTTTTTGACCATTTGATTAAACCTCTTGTTCCACAGTCTTCCTCCTACATTCATGACACGCCGGACTTCTCAGGAAACTGAAGCTGTCAAGGACCAGTTCCCAGCAACCGCCATATTGGGACATTTGAGTCGCTGCATCTACACCAACATTCCCCACGATGACGGCATCGCAGCCAGCTGTGCATCTCTGGCCAGAAGCGGTCACTACAAGAACGCCCCCCCCCCATGATGCTTGTGCCACTTTGATGAAAACATGTACATATGTAGATCTTAACCCATCGTGTCACCTCTAGTACTTTTCCGAAGGTACTGGATTGAATGTGGGGATGTGCATTGGATGGCAAGTAAATGTCCCCCAAATATATGAAACATGACATCTGCTGGCAGAGAAAAATCAAGTATGTGCTTAATGAAAAATTTCAAATCAACTTCAAACATTTGATAAGTGTATGTGCTTTAATAGTATCAATGTAACATTTAAGTAGTTGAAGTGAATGACTTTTGAGGCATGAGCAGCCTGTTTTGGTACGAGGGAAACAAAAAGTGCTTTGACTCCTTCGAACATGAAATGCCAGATTTTCTTAGTTTGTTCATGAAGCAGGTGAATCGAGCACATATTTCTGCCTCCTCTCCCAACTAATGGACGCCGTCCAACACTTTTCTGCGGTACACGATGGGTGACTCTACTATACAAACCAAGAATAATTTTATTTATGAATGGAATTACTTGTAGGTACATGGTACGGCGATGGGCACGAGGATGGCGCCTCGCAGATTGCCATTTCTGTCCAGTTGAAGAGCAAGATGCTTGCTGCAAGCATCAGCAAATACACTTGCTATACCTTTAAACAATTCTGACCTGAAATTTTAACACTACTCTAGTTCTCCAGTAGGCAAGGGTGAACATTTATATTCTCATCTCTCCCTGAGAACCAGCGCCCACAATAATTGGAAAAAAGTGCACGTCGGGCCGGATTCGAACCGGCGACGTCCGTTCTACCAGAACGGCGCTCCCCCATGGGAAGAGTTGGTAAAGGCAGCGACAGGCACCATCCATGAGGGGTTAGGTCCGAGAAGTGTTTTACTCGGCTTTCCTAGCGGCTAGGAATCAGAACGGTATATTTACATATTCAATTTATATTTGTTTTGAAATTCTCCAGGTTACAAGGGTGAATATGTATTATCCTTCCCTGAGATAGCCAGCACAATCAAGTGTTGACCAAAAAAAAACAAAAAAAAACAAACGTCGTTGGCCGGATTAAAACCAGCGACCTCAATAATTACGAGAACGGAGCCCCGCCAACCGAGCCATCAAACAGGGTGATAGAAGAGCGCAGACATCATCCATAGGGTTAGGTCCGAAAAGTCCATCTAGAGATAGCATCAGAGGGAATTCTGATATAATACTTCGACTTGATTTCCAATGTGTTAATTTGGTGCTACATGAGCAGGAAGGAAGAAAGTTAACCGGGACGTTACAGCCTAGAGGCCTAAATACATTTGTGACGGACAGGTGCATCATTGTCTTACCATTAAAATATTGAGATAGGGTATGACTGTGACGAAGAGGAGAGAAACACGGCTACAGCAAAGTACTTGCAACATGTCCCAAGTCATACTTTGTTTTCGCCGGCAGGAGTTCTAAGAAGGGATTGGCACCTAATTCGCGCTACTCGTCAGTGTTGCCATCCTTTTAGTGGGTGTTAGAATGACATCTTTCAATGAAATGATACAAATTAATCCCGCCTAATGGGGCGCCATATTACACGGATACAATTTGGCTCCGCTCCTCCTGCAGATTTTTTGCTTGGATGATGAGTTAACCTTAATACATGTAATCGTTAGAAGAATTTCAGTAGTATGGGTACGGTAAGAACGGAAACTGATATTGATCCTGGTTGGAATAATAATATGATTCGTAAGTTATGACATATGATAGAAACCTAAAATATAGTGATGATTAAACACCGCAAGAGATAATTTAAGAAACACGAGAGGTTGTGGTTTCTCAGAATGCCGATAGCACCAGACAACTTTATCCGTCACATTGCTGTAACCCTGGTGTTCTAGTTTCATTATAAAATCCACTCCATGTCCACTGCCGCCTGCGTGTGCATAATTAATACTGGTAAGCAAACTGGTACAAACCATCGCATAACAGACGTGGACAGCCTCGACCAATATGAAAAACGCCGGCTAACACAGACGGCAATGGACGGAATAAGACTTGCAGAAAGCCTAACAGACGTATGAACAGACGCACAAAAAATGCTAACAGACGGGCTAAACAGACGGACTTAGTCACTTAGTCTTTGATAACGGTAGTTTTGTTTACGTTACTTCTATCTTCCAGTATGCCACCTACGGCATATGGGTCTTATTTTTACCCATGTTTGCTTTTACATAGTTATTCCTTGACATGCAACACCCCTGGGCTCATTGGAAATAAGCTGTGAACTGGATTATGGGATTATTAAGGCTTGTTTGATCAACTTTTGTTTTTGTTCCACCTGAGATAAATACACCAACCAGTTTATTCCTCTATGTTTTAATGTTATATTTGGTATGGCTTCATCATAGTAATACTGAAAATAGAGGTGCTTTTTAGCGCATAAGCCAGCAGGTCTATATGCACTTACAAATACCAAAACACATAGTGATGTACAAACAAACCTGCCAATTGTCAATTGCCTCAGCGTTTAAATGAACCACAAAAAGACTATGGTCCATTTCACTTCTCCAGTGCAGTCAGTCTAGCCCAGCGTATAATGATAGCAGTGTTACAGCACACGCACGTTGACTCCGTATTACAGCGTAAGTGTGTGCGATCAAAGACGGCATTGCTAACACTCACAAAACTGCACCTAATAAATAACGTTTTCAGATCCTGAGGCGTTGTCTTTTTCAAGACATTTCTTGTTTACCCTTAATGATACGCGTGAATTTTATATTACATTGATTCACTCAAATTGACATCTGTAACAGAATATCCAGTCAACAAACTGGCAGTCAGTGCGATTTAAACCCCCGCCAGCAAATTCTGACATAGGATGGAGAGTGGAGTTTAGAACATGCGAGGTAAGTCTTCCACTTCTACTTCACTAGGCAAACACGTGTCCCCAGCGCGGTTTTTTTCTTGTGCGTGCATGGTCTAGAGAATAAGGAGGTACCTCAATACAGACTGTCCCAATAAAAACTATACAATCAAACTAAAAATTATAAAAAAATATAAACTGTGCATTTTTGCCAGATATTTTGACTTTATTTGTTAGACAAGATCCTAAGCTAAATCCTCGCTTTTATTCCATCCAATTTGATGGACCCTAAGCGGAGATATTGTCAGTTGAACACAAAGGATAAAATAGCACTTGGGCCAGTTTCACCTGAAGGTTAAAAAAATTACAGGTATAAGGCGTTTAGCATCATTGTGGGATTACACCATTCAAACAAAAGAACATTGTACAGATCATAGTGAATGTATTATCATGCATTGGACTAATCAATATATTATTTTTCATTGAAAGCACCAGAAATTATTATGTTGTGGTTGAAATGAGAAACTCACTTTCAGGGGACAATGATCATGAAATTCATGGAAATTTGGGGAATTTGACTGCTGAAACTAATGTAACAGTCTACAAGTCTGTTGAGGGATGGGCAACACTCTAATGTGAAGGGACATTTACCCTTCCCTATTCCACACTGCCTCCAAGATGCCAGGGAGGAACGTAATGAAAGACTAATGAAGAAAGCAGTGTTCAACAAAGAGCAATAAAGGAAAGGATGGTTGTGTTCAAAGGTCTCAATGTGCTTTCAACAAGGGTGTTTTTATGGTTCTACCTTCTGCTGAAACCTGGAGTAAAGCTGAGACAACAAGACTGTTTGGAATTGAATTTCCCAATGCTACATGTATTTATTAGTAAATGCGTCATTATAAAGTGTAGGATTATGTTATATTACTCGAAGCAGCACTTTATACCTACTTTTTATTTTAATTTTCAATAAAGAATGTCTTGAAGGTGATTTTCAATGGGAACTTTATTAATATTAGGATAGCGGAAACTGGCCCAACAGGTTTTTCAACTGTCTCAGATAATTAGCCACCACTCCTGAACCAGACTCCCAAATTACACCAACTAAAAATCTCATGAAAGCTTGAACACTCCTAAAAAGAATCAATAAAACTCCAGTTGAGATGAACTTACATTTTTGGCCAAAAAATTAATCTTTGATTGTATAGTTTTTTTGGGGGACACTCTGTAGTTGGTCCAAGACGTTTTGGAAATGTCTGATTTGTGGTTAAAAATACCTTTTTTTTCGAAGGTGCGCATTGTCGATGGGAAAAGTCCACAACATACCTAAGATTGTCTAATTTGATCGGAATATATGTTTTTAGTCACATACAATTTGACAAAGAATTAAAAATAATAAATTCGCTTTTCGAAAAAGTGGGAGTTTGTGCAAGCATAAGGATGAGCCATTCCCTTGCCTTTCTTGATAATCAGTCTAATTTTGCAAACATGATGAACATACCCATAATAATAAAAAAAAACTACAGGCAAAGACCTCTAAAAAATAGGTATTGCATCATCTTCTAACACTGTCCAATTAAAAAGCACACTGATGACATCATACTGGTGCTTTTGCAATTTTGCCTAAACCATGCCTGGAAAATCCCCAGGAAAAATGTCGAACTTTTTAGTGTAGAGATTTCAAAAAAAAAGTCTGTATAAAGCATGTTAGTAGAATACCACTCTCGTAATTAGCATTTGGTCAATTAATTTAATTTCCTCTTTCATGTTGCAAGCAAGTCCTATCAAGAACAAAAGGTGTG
Organism: Ophioderma brevispina; assembly: GCA_023653785.1. Taxonomy (NCBI): domain Eukaryota; kingdom Metazoa; phylum Echinodermata; class Ophiuroidea; order Amphilepidida; family Ophiodermatidae; genus Ophioderma; species Ophioderma brevispina. The sequence continues at coordinate 14,686 of JAMKCH010019597.1, forward strand.
TATGAAGCACGTAAGCGGATTACCACCTTCATAATTACACTTGGGTTTGGAGATTCCATTTCCTCTTGTATGTTATTAGACATCTACTGTAAAGGTCCCAGGAAATGCAAATAGAATTGATGTGGTTTGTGTCAAGTCTACAAGGAGGGACCAGAAAGCATTCATTATTTGGGTTGTTGATGACATCATTTGTAGCACCACTGATTTATCAGAGATTAACAGAAAATTGCAGGTGACTGGTGTGAATCTATTCATGACACTGACTGATAATCAATAGTTTCACTAATGATGTCACTGGTAGTGTATTCTTTTGTATGGCCCTGTTTATTGCAATGGAATGTCCCACAAAGATTTGGAGTAGGTTTATCGTCTCATTTCCTGGGACCTTTAAGGTTACATACAGAAATAAAATATCATTTTTAATCATAGTAACAATACATGCTTATTAGTATGGGAACATAAATGATTTAATATGTGTAATCTGTCCAATTATGGTGCCTTTGTAGGTGCAGTTAACCGACTTTGAGAATGCTGCATATATGGTGTTTATGGTGCTCCTTACCAGGACCATACTCGACTTGAAGCTCAATCTGCTAATCCCACTTTCAAAGGCAAGATATCTTATAATAGAGCTCATTAATTGCCAAGGGGGTGAAACGCATTCAAAACCAGTCGTCCGTGCTGGGCGCTGACATTTTGAATATTGCACGGAATAATTATCAGTTTGGGTGCTTGTATACACACATAATGTCAATTCGATACAAACAATCCGCCAAAATATCAGTTGTTGGATGTTGGGTGCTATTGGGTGGTTAAATTGTGTCCTACCCATGGCCACACAACGAATGAAATGACACATCAGTCGTCTTGATTTAAATAAACCGCCTCAATGAATACATCTTTTCACCTAAGCGCGCATTGCATTATGAGAAAAAAGAGTATCTGAGCACAATGATCCAGGTACACTATTTTTACACCTGGCCACCTCTAACACATACATTAATTTGTATTACTACCGATTAGTGTATATGCAAAGCGGCACCCACAGTATGTGGAAGAAGCGGAGGCAGCCATTGCTTTCTATTGTTGGTACTCTAGGTTTTCTTTGTGGTCGGCAAAACATGCGAGACGGTGAATTTCTAAAGATTACGTAACGTTTTGCCTCTCTATCTATATAGAACCGCTTTGTTAATTGCCACGCATTTTGATCTTTTGGTCTGAAACTAAATTGATGTGAGGTGGGTATTTTTGTAACAGGTTAGCTGGGATAAATATACCTTAGTATTTTGTCCCAGGGATTAGGTAGTCTTAACTGTGACTGCCAACAATCCTTCCAAGACTATGGGCGGTAGCTGGTAAAATTGAAATAGCTATGTAGTAAATCCATGTTTGTCGTCTGCTATAAAACGTATGTAATTGAAAAGGGGTATCATTATTTGCCTTTCATCCCTAGGAGAAATTTCCACCCAAACACAAGGCAGGGGGTTCCGCTCCTTTATTTTTGAAAAATGGCAAAAATGGTATTAGGGTTTAGGGAATAAATAAGGCTTAGATATTCAGTGCGAAACCAACCGGCGAGCCGCTTTTTGGAGAACGAGGCTGGTTGAATTACGCAATCGTGTGCTAATCTTACAAAGTTCTAACAGACATTATTTGGTTGAGATAATAATATTTTTAGAAATTTTTTTCATTTCCTTCCCTAACTTCAAATGTAATTATTTGTTTAAAGGTCCCACTTCCGGTAAAATTTCTTTTGTTTTATACTATTTGTGAACTTTAAACGTCAATATCTCAAAATAACCAAAGTCATTTAGAACCTTGTAATTCCCTCAGCTCACGAAATTTCACGACAAAGAAAACCAGGGAAAAAACAACATCAAAAACTTGGCGTTTTTTAACTTAAGCGCAATAATCTTTAATTAATTTACTTATTAATTTATTTAATTTTTGAAAAGATCTAGAATTACGTTTTGAACTTAAGCGCATACTAATCTTATTTATTTATTTATTTAGGTTGATGCCAACATGAAGAATCCGTAAGCGGGACGCAGTCAGGATGGTCCAAAATTCTACTATCACTAACGAATGTCAAGGCATTTAAGAAGATCGTCGAACTATAAACAGTGGGGGTCTCAAAGTTTAAAAAAAATTGATAGCGCGCCCCACTCCTCCATATTCAATAACCAGCCTTTTTATATTTATCCTGGTGTTGGTTTAGAAAGGCTGTTTAGCATACGTGCTTGCTGAAAAAAAAAATAAATGATGCCAATTCAACAGATCACGGAGGTCTTCATACCAAGCAGACTGTGGAAGTCAACACAATGGCCTCATCCTTACGATTTAAGCATGACCCTGACAAGGTAACTGAATTGACCGCGCTCTTTATAATGAACAGGTTAACTCTATGCGGTATGGTATGTAGGCCTATATATTTATTGTAATAAGATGATTATGTACAACAATGGTGTTTATTGTTAAATTTTCACAATGATTGACACAATGAAGCCATCTAAATGGTCTCAACTTTTGAGTGGATCTTTTTTGTCCAAACATCAGTCTGGTACTAATGCACTTCAATAAATATAATAATAATAATAAACAATAACTATAACTATAAAAAATGAAAAGGGCAAAAAGGACTGTAGAGTTTTGCATTGTTATTTGACAAATTCCTTTAAGATTGTACTCTCTCATGAAATAAGGTTGAATCCTATTCCAAAAGAAATATTTCAGTATTTAATTGTATAATTACCATGTAAATGCTTCTAAATTATATTAAAATGCCTTTTGGTGCAACAAAAGAAACACAATAAAATGATATCCCATTTTTTTTATCGTCCAATCGTCATGCGTGTAGCTGTTCAGCAACGTCAAAGTATGATAGACGCGTAAGTTGTTCGTTAATCAGTCGCAGGACATATACCCAAATACTCTGGTAGCATAAGTGGGTTGATCAAAATGTTTGGTGCAGAAGGTTTGAGTGAGCTTTATTTTATGTAAATGGGCGTAGATGTGATATATTGGCAATTTTTGAACTACAAATCATATAAAAATCCTATTTACTTTTGGGTGTTTTGACTAGGCGTAATTTATGTAAAAAGTTTTGTTTTTTGATTTTGTTAAAAAATGATATCCCTATATGCTTTTCATCCTTTTTTGGGCCCAAAAAAATGCTTATTTTGATAAAAAATCATATTTTTACTTCGGTGCTCTGACGAACGAATCTAATGTAAAAATGGGTACTGATTTTAAAAAATAATCTTAATGACTGTACCTGATGAACAAATTTTGACATGGTGGTCATTTGTGTTACCATTGAAAACATTGTGTAAAATATGAAACAGTTTTTTTTAAACAAGTCTTGAAAGTCAAGGTTTTCCTGGTTGAAGTTTAGGAATAACAACCGGTTTCCAATTCGTCCATGTTAAAGGGGCAAGTGAAACCAGGGTCGCCACTAAACCTCGTACACTCTAGTTTGATCTTCATGGGCTTATTGCTGCACTTGCCATTAAAAAGTTAGTTGGTGGAAAAACTTGTTGAGGGTGTTTTAAACATTGGCTGATGCTGATCCTGCGGAGATAAAATTCTAACCTTTAGCACTTGTTTTAGCTGAATGAGAAAGGATCGGCCTTTCAAGCATGGTAGTATACTCTTGATATTCTTATCACATTCCTTGAGAAAGGCATGGTATTATAGTCCGTCCCATACAGCCTTGGGTATGATCTCAGCGCAGTCTTGTCATCTATTTGGGCCAAAATGGCATAGTAATGGGTTTGGAGCAATCCTCGTCACGTTCAGATCGCGGTCAGGTCATCAGTGAATCTTCCAGTCTGTTACTTATAGTCAAAAGAGAGTGCTTGAAAGGGCAATATTTTATCTTGAAGGACTTGGAAAATAAATAAAATAACGGCAATATCCCTTGTACTACTAATGTGCAGAGTATGCGTGCCCTGATGGGCAAGATATAACCCATGTCAAAAAGAGTGATTCGATGCATTGCCTCCTGCCGGCTTGACACAGGATGTCTTGTTTCAACACAGCAGTGGAGAACTTATTTTACTCCTCGCAGGAAGTGGCTCACCAGACATTTTCAGTCGCCAGTGTAGTGAGCTTTGCAAAGAAGCAAGTTATCTTAATGGAGCAGCACCACTATGTTGGGACAGATAACTGCTGCCAATCGCCTTAAATAATCCAGAGAGAGAGGTTCTTAAGCAAAGCTCCAACTCTGAAACAGTATTAGGAGTTTAAGAAGTCGCATTGTGAAAGAAAGACTTTGCTACACAACCAAGTGCATCTATTGGTCTTGAACCTGGTAAGCAATTCCACATGAAGCTGACTCCTCATGGGCTGAATTGGCGATCTTCAAAACAGATTAAGAACCAGAATCGGACGATCCAAAGTTTCCTTGCAGAAGCAGGGCTACCTGGACGCAGAAGCCAGAACACTACCGTGGCTGTGGGAACAGCACCACCGACAATGGAAAATCTCTTGGTCTGCCCACTGTGGATGGAGCAAACAATTGGCACAGACAAGGACCTTGTGGCATTCAGTGAAGCAGCCAGACGTTTGTACCCATCTCTGGCCATGCGATCATATTGAGACACTGGATTTGGACACGATAAGAAGAAGAGAAGAAGAATATGGTATGAACAACGGAAACATGATATTGCCATAGTCATAATTTTCACCAAAAAAATATTTTAGCCAAATAACACGGCATATTTTACGCAAATGTTTTCAATGGTAACAAAAATGACCAACATCGTCAACAATTGGTGTCAGTACAGTCAATTAGATATTTTTAAAAAATCAGTACCCATTTTTTACATTAGATTCGTTTTTTTTTCCAGAGCACCCAAAAGTAAAAAAAGATCAAATAAGTATTTTTTTTGGCCAAAAAAGGATGGTTGAAAAAATCAACCTAAAAAATATCCCAACAGCCACAGTAAGACTGATTTTATTATGATCAGTGACCCTGTTTTATATAAATTACGCTAGATCAACAACACCCAAAAGTAAAAATATGAACTTGATATGAATTGTAGTCAAAAATGGCAGTCAACAAAAATGTCTTAGTACCCCCGTCACATTAAGACTGTTCTTTTGGAAATTCAATCTACGCCCCATTTTACATTAAAATAAGCACTCAAACCTTCTGCAACAAAAATTTTGATTAAACCCCACTATCTTCTAGAGTAAAACTACACAGATTACAAAATACCCTGCATAATAGGTGGAATTATTAACGTATGCGACATATGGCAATAGGGACTGTTATTAAAATAATTCTACAAACATCTGTACATCTGGAGAGAACGTAGTTTTAGTCTTAACAGGCACACTATAGAATCAATGGATTGGTATCTGAAATTAAGGCCGCGTCGTATCATTTTGGAGGTCTTTAAACAATGATCGAAAACAGCTAGTGTACGACTGATTGTGTTCAACCGTCCTATGAAATGCATTTGACCTGACACTATTCATGTTGAAATATTAAGCATTTGATCTCAATACAAGCCCCCACATATTTACGAAATTTTCAGCTGTTCCCTACTGCAGCTTTCCCTCAGCGGTATGACCCGATTTGACCCTTCACTGTGGCGATCAATAATCGAGGCGGTGGAGCCACCACCCCCGTTCTTATGTTGAGAGACAGAAGTTTGTTGTCCCTGATTGAAATGGCTGTTGACCAGCTCACCCACCCCCCCTCAGTCATTCACAAGTTTTTCGGGTGGTGGCCTGGCGACTCTGTGAATACGCTGTGCTGACTACCTCGGAGGAGGTTGGTGTTTTCCCAAGAATCTGGTCCGGAGAGAACGTTCAGTTCTCCAATATTACGATTCCTGGCATTTACCCCATTGTGGTATGCCCTTGACAAGGAACCATATTAACAGGACCAGTGATACCTTCTTCCCCAGGTTGTCCTTCGGTGCTACAAGATATTGATGTAAAGTCCTAATAGGTTTAAAACAAACCCTTATGCCGACATCCTAATGTCCATGATGCATTATTGATCGCAAACATAAGGTCAATCGGGGTCATACGCTGATTGGAAGTGGTATATAGTATGGACAGTGCTGAAAATTTCGAGGCGAATATTTCCTTGTATTGCATCAAACTTAATATTTCAACATATCACGTACCACTACAGAGAACTTCATTGCAAGATGGTAAACTATTATGTTACTTCTATGAGTATGATGCAAAGCGGCACCCCCAGTAGTGGAAGAAGCGGAGGCAGCCATTGCTTTCTATTGTGGTACTCTAGGTATTTTCTTGTGGTCGTCAAAATATGCGAGACGGTGAATTTCTCAAGATTACGTAACGTTTGGCCTCTCTATCTATAGAACCTCTTTGTTAATTGCCACGCATTTTGATCTTTTGGTCTGAAACTAATTGATGTGAGGTGGTATTTTTTGTGTAACAGGTTAGCTGGGACAATATACCGTTAGTAGTTGTCCCAGGGCTTAGTAGTCTTAACTGTGACTGCCAACAATCCTTCCAAGACTATGGCGGTAGCTGGTAAAATTGAAATAGCTTGTAGTAAATCCATGTTTTCGTCTGCTATAAGCGTATTATTGAAAAGGGGATAAGCATTTTTGCCTTGTCATCTAGGAGAAATTTCACCCAACACAAGGCATGGGTCCGCTCCGTTATTTTTGAAACAAATGGCAAAATGGGTATTTAGCCTAGGGATTTAAGGAATATTAAGGGCTTAGAGATTCAGTGCTACTAAACATCGCCCCTTTTTGGAGACGAGCTGTTGATTACGCAAATCGGTTGCTACTGATTACCAGTCTAACAGACTTATTTGGGAGATAATAATATTTTATAAATTTTCATTTCCTAACTTTAAAATTTATTTTGTTTAAGTCCCCTTCCGGTAAAAAATTCTTTTGTTTTATACTATTTTTGTGAACTTTAAGCGTCAATCTCTCAATAACCAAATGTCATTTTAACCTTGTATTCTTCAGCTCACGAAATGTCGACAAGAAATAACAATGAACAAACAACATCATAAAACTTGGGCGTTTTTTAACTTAAGCGCATAATCTTATTTAAATTAATTTTACTTATTCAATTTATTATATTTTTGAAAAGAATAGAATTACGTTTTGAACTTAAGCGCATATAATCTTATTTATTTTTTATTTAGGTTGAGCCACGTGAGGAATCCGTGAAGCGGGACGCAGTCAGGAGGTCAAAATTCTACTATACTAAAGATGTCAGAGCAATGTACGAAGTACTCGTCACTAGACCGTGTGGTCTCAAGTTTAAATGATCGCCACCTCCTGTCAAATACATCTTTTTATTTATCCTGGTGTGTGGTCGAAGTCTGTTAGCATAGTGCTGAAAAATGCCTTACAGATCACGGTCTTCATACCAACAGACTGTGGAAGTCAACACAATGGCCTATCCTTCCGAAGCATGACCCGACCAAGGTAACCTGAATTGACGACGCGCTCTTTATAATGACAGTTACTCTAATGCGGTATGGTATGTTGGCCCTATATATTTAATGTAATACTAGGGATTATTATGTACAACCATGGTGTTTATTGTATTTTCATGATTGAACACAATGAACCATCTAAAATGGTGTCCAATTTTGATGGGATTTTTTTGGCCAAACATCAGTCTGGTACTAGTGCATTCCCATAGAATACTATATAGCAGAAAAGGGGGCGTGGATGAAAGAGGGGGGGGTATAAAGTGGGGGGGGGTTCCGGGAAAGTGGGTAGGGGGGGGGACGATGATATTTATTAATCTAGACCTATCAAAGATTTCAAAATTTCTGTGATTTGCAAATTGTTATTTGACAACTTCTTAAAGAGTGTCACTCTCATTACATAAGGTTGCATCCTATTCAAAAAGAAATATTTCATTTTACCTTTGGAATATGACATGTAAATGCTTCTAAACATCATATTAAAACCTTTGTGCAACAAAAGTAACACAATTCTATATACCATTATTAATCGCCCAATCGTCAATAGCTGTAGCGTTCAGCAACGTCCAAAGTAATGATAGACGCGTAAGTTTTCGTCTAATTCTCGCAGGCCATATCCCAAATAACTCTAGGAGGATAGTGGTTTGATCAAATTTTGGTGCAGAAGGTTTGAGTGGCTTTATTTTTATGTAAAATGGGGCGTAGATTGTGATATTGGGCAATTTTTTTGCCTACACATCATTAAAATTCCTTTTTTACTTTTGTGTTTTTGACTCCGTAAGTTATGTACAAAAAAGGTCACTGGCATAAAAAAGAATCGTCTTATTTTGGTGATTATTCATCCTTTTTTGCCCAAAATAGCTTTTTTGATAAAAATCATATTTTAACTTCGGGTGCTCTGACGAACGAATCTATGTAAAAGGGGTACCCTAATCTTAAAAAAATAATCTTAATTGACTGTACTGATGAACAACATTTTGAATGTTTGTCATTTGTGTTACCATTGAAACAGTTGTGTAAAATTAACAGTTTTTGTTTAAACCTTCTTAAAGTCAAAGGTGTTCCTTTGCCTGGGTTGAGTTTAGCAATATCCGGTTCCATCGTCCAGGTTAAAGGGCGCATGAAACCAGGGTCGCCACTAAACCGCGTACACTCTAGTTTGATCTTCCTGGGCTTCTTGCTGCCTTGCCTTAAATTATTGGTGGACAACCTGGTTGGGTGTAACTTTGGCTGCTGTGGTTCCGGGAATAAACTATACCTCACCTTTAGCACGTTGTTTTGGGCTAGAAAGGATCGGCTTCAACGGGTATTAATAAACTCCTTGATATTCTTATCACATTCCATTAGAGTCCTAGTATAAGTCCGTCCTATCGCCTCTGGGTAGGAATCTCAGCGCGTCTTGTTTCACTATTTGGGCAAATGGATAGTAATGGGGTTTGGGAGCAATCCTCTCACGTTCAAGGATCGCGGTCTCAGTGAATCTTTTGCCAGTCTGTTTACTTATAGTCAAAGCGATGCTTAAAAGGCAACTTTATTTTATCTTGAAGGACTTGTAATAATAAATAATCAACGGGCACTATCCCTTTGCTACTAATGTGCAGATTATGCCGTGCCCTTATGGGAAAGACTCAACCATGTCAAAAGCTTGATTCGATTTAATTTACTCCTGCCAGGCTTGAACACAGGATGTCTTCGTTCAACACCAGTGGAGAACTTATAATCCTAGCAGGAGTGCTCCCCAGACATTCCGTCGCAGTGTCGTGAGCATATGCCAAGACCATAATCTAATGTGAAGCACCCTATGTTTGGACAGAGACCTGCTGCCATCCATTAAATCCAGAAGAGCGGTTCTTAAGACAAATTCGCACCTCTTGAAACAGTCCCTCTAAGGAGTTATAGTCGCCTTGTGGAGGAATACTTGCTAACCACCCAAGAGCATCTTTTGTCCTTGAACCTGGTACGCATCTTCCACCTGAAGCTGACGCCTCATGGGCGGAATGCGATGCCTCACAGATTAAGAACCAGAACCAGCCGATCTAAAGTTTCCTTGCAAAGCGGGGCTACCTGGAATCAGGCCACTACCTGTGGCTGTGGGACAGCACCACAGACACTGGAAAATCTTGGTCCCTGCCCACTGTGGATGGAGCAACATGCACAGACAAGGCCTTGTGGCAGTCGTGAAGCGGCCAGAAACGTTGTCCATCTCTGGCTGTAGTCCACATATTTGAAGAACCACTGTATTTGGACCTATTAGAAGAAGAAGAAGAATATGGTGCTAACAACTGAAACATGATAATTGTCTAGTCATAATTTCACCACACAAAATATTTTTTAGCCAAATCACAGGCATATTTTTACACAATTTTTTAATGGTACAACATGACCAACATGTCAAATTGTGTTCAGTACAGTCAAGTGTCAGATTATTTTTAAAAATCAGTACCTACATTTTTCATTAGATTCGTTTGCCAGATCACCCAAAGTAAAAAAAGATCAAATAAGCTATTTTTTTTTTGGCCAAGAAGGATGAAAAATCACCTAAAAAATCTCACAAAGCCAGATAAGACTGATTTTAATTAGGATCAGTGACCCTTTTTTATATCATTACGCTAGTCCCAAACACCCAAAGTAAATATGAACTTTATTATGATTTTTAGAGTCAAAAAATGGCCAATGTCACAAAAATGTCTTGAGTACGGTCAATAACTGTTCTTTTGGGACTCTAACAGCCCAGTTTACATAAAATAAGCCACTCGAACCTTCTGCACCAAAATTTTGATTAAACCCACTCATCTCCTAGAGTCAGAACTACCCACTTCCATACCCTGCATAATAGGTGGATTATTAACAGTATGCGACAATGCAAATAGCCTGTCTAATTAATTCTACCAACAAATCTGTACCTGGAAGGCTTAGTTTTTTAGTCCGTTACAGCACACTAAGAATCAACGGATTATGTATCGAAATTAAAATCGCCGCGCGTCTTATCATTTTGGATGTCGTTAACAAATGGATCTAAACAAGCTAGTGTGACACTGCTGTGTTTTCACAGTATGAAATGCATTTGATGAACTTCCAAAAAAAAAAAATTAATTTTGAAATATTAAGCATTTGTATCTCAATAACAAGGAAATCTTTAACTCCGAAATTTTCAGCTGTCCCTACTGCAGCTTTCATCAGCGGTATGACCGTTTGACCTTAATGTGCGGATCAATAATCGAGTCGGTGGCGCGCCCCCCCCCCGTCTTTTTGAGAGAAAGGGGTGTTTGGCCCTGATGTAATGGCTTTTTCACTCAGTCATTCACAAGTCGGCGTGGTGGCCTGACGACTCTTTAATACGCGCTTTTTATACCTCGGAGGAGGTGGGGTTCAGAATCTGTTCCTGAAGAACGTCAGTCCTCTCCACTATCGATTCCTGGCATTTACCGCCCATTGTGGTATGCCCTTGACAAGGAATCATATTAACATACCATGATATCCTTCTTCCCAGTCTTGTCCTTCGGTGCTACAAGATATTGATGTAAAGTCCTAATCTGGCTTAAATAAACAACCCTTATTATGCCGACATCCTAAATGTCATGACTTCATTATTGTCGCCACATTAAGTCAAATCGGTCATACCGCTGATGGAGTTTGTATATAGTATGGACAGCTGAAAATTTCTGAGTAAATATTTCCTTGTTGAGATCAAAAGCTTAATATTTCAACATATCAGTTTACCAATACAGATGAACTTTCATGCAAATGGTCAACTATTATGTTACTTCTATGAATATGATGAACGGCGCCTGGACTCAAACAAGTATCGGCAACAATGTTGATAAATAGATGTGTTAGATGTCATGCACGTGTGATGCTTGTACTTGGAATATGGGATGATTTTGTTTTGACAATATATCGTAAAAAAATAATAATGTTTCCATACAAGGTACATGCATCAAACCATCCCTAAGGTCAATTGGAACTACTCCTTTTTTCATCACCCTTCTTTAAATATAACACTATGATCTTAGTTAACCAAACAATGTTTTATGTATTGAATCTGAAACCGTCATTAAAATAACCATTAACGTTTTTGTTTTTTTTTTATTTATCTGACAATAAAGCAATACAGATTGGATTTTCTGGGTCGTGAAAACTACAGGTGAATTCTTCTTGCTTTGGCGCGTTTACAAGAGGTTTTGTTGTATTGTTTTGTTAAAAGTTGGCTTCCTTGTTTCTTAGGCAATATACCACAATTACATTCCAATGGTGGTGTTTATAAAAACCAAACCCATTCCATGACCTTGGTCTATACCTCTCAGAGATAGTCAAAAGTGCTTCACCGATAACGGAGGGGCTGTAGACAACATTTCGTTGGTTATACTATCTTTTGATATATTATATATATAGATAAAAACTTGTTTTTTTCAAAAAAAATAAAAAAATTAATCTATATATATATATTTATATTTAGATATATGTATATATCTATTATATATATATATTATATATCGTATGTATTGATATATATATATAAGTGGTCTGGTTTTTTATGTTGTGATCACTCAGCCCTTCTCTCCGTTCTACTGACAGTTGCCATTGGATACTAAAAGTACTCATAAGAGATATTTTGAATCAAGCTTGCAATTTTGGATAAGTCTAAAACAACAAGGTTTTTTATGTGCGTTTATCAGTATAAAATTTACAGAAACGCCGAAAAATGTAATTTATAATTTTTAGTTATCTCAATGTAAGGTTCAGAATTGAGCTTCACATAGATACTGACGATGGCTTTTAATGAGCAATAGTGATACAATGATCACGGAGGGTCGCTTGGATGATGGCCAGACTTTCCCAGTGGTTCCATTAATATACCATACCCTCGAATGGCAGACGACATGGATGCAGAATACTTTGTGTCTTGCAGAAGTATCTTCGTACTTATTTCCGATAGGGCTCAGGTTGGTATTATAGATTCAGGCATACCTGAATAAGCCGAATACACGTCCTTATGTATTTGTGATATTTGACTTTTCTGTCGTGCACGTCAGAAATCAAAGCGTGGAATTTATATAGGGCTGATTACGATAGACAGTTCAAACATGTAAACAATATTACGTTTGTGGGAACGTTATGACAAGGTTTTGGCTTTGGGCATGCTGGACGTTCTTGTATTTTACGGTCCACTACCTTAAAGTGTAGACATTTTTTCAACGTTATCAGGATGTTAGGATGGGTAAATGTTCTAGAGTACGTCTCACTCCGCTCATAAACGTTCTCATATCGTTCATAAAACGTTTATGATGTTGAAAGAACATTTAATTGCCTAATAAAGTTATGAAACACAAAATAAGTGACGTTATAATCGAGGTATCATTGCAAAGGAATCTTGCATATTAGCACTTTGGCAAGATTATTATTTTTGACAGAAACACATTTTCTCCTTTTACGACTGTACTGGGGAGTGAGAAACCCGAGCCCTTTCGCGTAAAATCCCAACACTTAACCACAACAGGCTAACGCTGGAGGTTTGAAGGACTTAATTTCTTTTTATATAGTGTATGATATCACCGGTAAGAGTGTTTTAATTGACTCTTTTTTTCGAAACGAGTGACCTATTAGTGACGTTTTTTTTACACATTATGTATTTAGAAAACCGTCTACACCGAAAAAAGTAGATGTACATTTTTTGTAAATAATAGTGTCTGGCCGAAAACGAAGAAAAAATATGTTGTAATGAAACGTTATTAGAACGTTGCGATTTCGTCTTTTATTTTTATTTTTTTGTATTCAAACGTTATTAAAACACTAATAGTTAAAACTTCCAGTCAGTGATTTCTCCCCTCCAATTTGCACAGCGTGTGCGATAGGCTCGAGTAATGGGCCTTGCAGACTTGGAGACTTGCAGATAAGTTGTCGACAAACCTTGTGCTTCCTAGTATGGGGTAACAGACAAACCATTTCAAAATTTTCAACTGATTTTTTTTATTTTTTTTATTTTTTTTATTTTGTTCGTTTGTTGTTTTGTTTTGGTTTATTTGTTTTGTTTATTGTTTTTTAGTTGTTTATTATTTTTCTTTTGGTACTATTTTAAGACCTATCCTACACTGTTCCTGTCCCGTAAAAATTGTGTGGTTTTACTTACATTTGTATTACTCTTACTTTATCATGATTTTCTACAGGAAATTGATGACGATGGCCCGCTGGATGAGGGACTTCGTAAGTAAGACCCCAAATAACCCTCAAGACTCTCGGTTGTCTCGCAGAGATCACTATGACCTATTAAAAGCCTGCATGGATCCACCGGGCTGACTCAGAGATGTCCCGAGCTCGAATTCACACTCTACATTCGAAAGTTAGCGCTATCCCCGGTGTTTAACCTGTATCATAATAATTTAGTCCTGCCTTCAAGGGGTATAGCTCGATTTAAAAGTTATAACCTTTTCATCTAATGTGCCTTGCATCACCCCTAACCCCTTCTTAGGTTGGGGCAATATATGAACCTAGAAACAAATCTGCAAAAATTTGTCACGAATGCATTTTCTTATAAGTCCCCTAGTAACTACTAAAGTAAAAAAATCCCAAGTGACAGGAACCCGCCTATATGTGCTAATCTAGAATGGCCACCCCCAATGCTATGTTGTTACATGGAGTGGGTTGTATACGGTCCTCGCTGTAGCTGCTGTAGTCCAGCAGCGGGTGGTAATGCAGATTAGTTCCTCGCTCGTCTCCCTTTCTCTGGGTCAGAATTCTCTCTATAAGACTAGCCGTCCACAGAGGCCGAGAGAGGGAGGTCTAAAAAGACGAATTCGAAAGTTTAGGAAGATGTAAAACCACGCTCCATGCGTGCTAACCTAAGGAGCACGACTCAACCGTCCCTTCGACACTCGGCTCTGCTCGGTACGTGAGTCGGATCACACCGTGACCTGGAACCTGCTAAGAAAAGGCAAATGGTGCGACCTCGCATCGAGATCTGTGAAATCGATAGTAAGGGGAGTTTGGGAAAATTACAACGATGAAGATTGATGTGGGGGTTGGCACTAATCCCACAGCGATCTGTTTGCTTCCCATATGCTGGTACCCTTAATCTCATGGGTGAGAAAGCAAACGAGTAAAGTGCCTTGCCCAAGTGTACACCCATTGGTCGACAGCGGGGCTCGGAACTCACAACCTTCGCTTTGAGGTGAGGACTTGATTCTCCACTTGCACTACATGCCTACATTACTTGTATTCATACTTGGTTTCATTTTTCTTTCATAGTGTCTTATCTTTCCATGTTATAAGAGAAGACATCCTTAGCTTATAATATAACCCAAATGGCCGTCAGATTCGTCAGTTTTACTTGATGTGAGCAAACTGTGTGAAACAAATGTGACACTCAACTTTGATGGATTTTAAATTCATATTCCATATTCTTCTATTTTTGTACAGTTTTAGCTCTGGTAACTGTGTAAGCCGTGTATTTAATTTGCATAATTCCAATATGGCTGAAAGTAGCAAAGCACATAAATAGGTATAAAAATTTCTGGTGGGGAATGCTATTCTATTACTATTCTCACAAGAGGGCCTCCAAATGCGGTTTGATAGTAAGGATTCACCTACTTTCTACTCAAGCACTAACCTCTCCCTACCTGTCCAACTACACCATGGACATCCGTCTGCTGCTTCCAAACTGTCCTCCCTAATTTCCCATCAGGCCCGCCCTATCTGATTTTAGTGACATTACGGTCACAATCTCCAGCATCTACAAGGAGATGGAACTTCAGGAAAGTTCAACTGCCCAAGTTCAACACTCGTGTTGAACTGTCATCCAGCTGGGCCATAACACACGCTTCTTCTAGACCAAGCAGCTAAACTTTCCATTCCATCAGAACGAATAGTTTTGAGTGTCCTCAAATAGCTTGCTTAAGAAAGTAGGGGTTAACAAGGTCAAGCCCAATGAATGCAGGGGTTGACCTCTTTGCCCCCTACATCGGAAACTAAGCATGTAAGACAGTCCAAACTATTCCTTATTTTAAATCCTATAACTCTCCGACCAATATTTGCAAACCATTTTTTAAATCCAAATCAGGTAACTTTAAAGTTGACCCCTGTACAACTGAATTTACCCTTATTATGATTTTTGCTGTTTTAGCCGATAACTCTGAAAGCTTTATGCTGTACATATTACAAAACTATACCTTTTTCTTCTAATCCTTATGGTTAGACACCTAACATGGTGTGCTTTTTCACATGATTGGATCAATTAAAAAGTGACCCCTGTACAAACTTTGTTTTGTCCCTCCTCTCCTTAAGGCAACCACTTGCTGGCACTTAAGAATCACGTTTCAGGGGTTTCTGTCAGTAGTCACCATATTTATTCACTCAAACCTTTTTGTACTTGAGATGTGTTCCAATGTTTGCTGCTCCAGGGCTAAAAACAGTTTGCCGATAGCCCATCTAGCATGGGTGAACCTCAACAGACTCAGATAACCCAATCATTAGCCATCACCATTGATGACTGTCCGGGGTCTATATGTCTCAAACTCTTGAATTGAAAAATCTAAAAAAAAATTAATTCTCCGCCGATACCCCAATTTTGAACATCGTTTCGATGGTAACTTGGTATATCGCCGAAAAAAAGGTTCTTCAATGGAAAAACTCGATTCTCGATTTAAAAATTGGATCGCGATTGAACATCCTGGTTTATACCAATTGAAAAACTTCGATTCGCAGTCGACAAACCTGAATGGCTCGGGGTTTTTTTTTTCGTTGTTGGTTGTTGTTGTTTTTTTTTTTTTTGGATTGTTGGGAATGCTTGGAATGCAATATTATAGAAACCATCTTCAGTGCAAAACGAGATCACAAAAGAAAGCAGAGGACTTCCTCTTTACTATTCTTCCCATTCCCATCAATCACTGTTTGGGTAACCAGGCAAGAGGCTGGCTTACCAACATGACTTCAGAATCACATTGCCTTTGGGATAGGGTTGGAATCTTCCTTAAATTTCGACAAGTGTTGCACACACATTTTTAATCCATGCCTTGTAGGCTAATCCTGTTTTTTCCAATCAAAAAATCCAAGTTGTTTTCAATTGAAAAATCTGGTTTATCATTGAAAACGTGTTTCATTTTTTGAACCGGTATAACCAAGTTCTCAGTGAGAATCAAACGGGTCAATCGAGAATCCCAGGTTGTTTTTTTATCGAAAACCTGGATTATCTTCAAAATAAACCGATTTTTTTTCCTTCATTTTTAACATTTAGACAATTTGCATGTCATGTACTTGATAATGTTGGAAATCAACTTTTTCTTGTGTATAGATGCCCAAAAGGTCCAGGAATACATATTCACATAGTCAATGTTAACTATTAACAATTTTTATCACGAAGGTGATAGTAATAGGTATATTCAATTATTGCTCGCGCCCGGAAGGGTGCATGAGATTACTTCCAGAGACACCTTCGATTTTCCAATGTTGCGAACGAGGCTGAGATAATAACATATGTGAGATGTTTTCAGATACAGGGTGTCTCAGAAAGAACGTTACCCTCCAGAAACGGCCATTTTTGCTTACTTAATCAATTCTTATCCTGTTTTAGCTTTATATAATGAAAATATGTACTCTTTTGAACGTATGGTGAAAACAAAAAAGAAAACGGTGACAAAATAACCAAACAATGACTATTTCCCTAAAATTGATGCAAACCTACTTTGTCCACGGCTAGCAATAGCAGAGAAACACGTACATTGTAATTCTTATGGATTTGAGCACACGAAAGTCCTCAGATTTAATTAATTTGTTCACATGTATTGCCTAAAAGCACCCGAAACATGCACTTAATTTGTTCTTCAGAATGAAGTGACCCAAATACCCTCACCAGTCTCCCATCATATTGCAAATATGAATTTGGTTAAAGCGCACTTTTCAAATATTGGTCTTGGCGTGACTCCTACTGCTCTTGGGTTGAAGGACTATCGTTCATCGTGAATGGGTAAACGTTTTCCCTCAAAGTAGGGTTCCCAGTAAGACGGCAATCAAGAGGAACAGAGAAAAAAATTCTTGAGCATGGCAAGACTCTAAAAAGGTACAAGGAGAGAGAGATATGGTGGTCAAAAAACAGGGCAATCAGCCGTAAATAAAGCTGCAGTGCGTAGATAACTGAGCAATATACTCTAAAACCAGCAATGGGCCTTGGAATTTGAGAGTATTATTGGCTAGGAGGTTCTTAAGCATTTTTATGTTGGGGATATTTGCATCCATGGTTTCCCCTGCTAATGCTAGCCGTGGACAAAGTAGGTTTGCATCATTTTTCGGGAAATAGTCCTTGTTTGGTTATTATTTCACCATTTTCTTTCTTTTTTGTTTTGCAACCATATGTTTCACAAGTACATATTTTCATAATGTAAAGCTAAGACACGATACGAAGATTAAGTAGCAAAAATGGCCGAGTCTGGAGGTAACGTTCTTTCTGAGACACCCTGTACATACATTTGTGACATACTGCTCGAAATATAAACAATACAATCGCTGATTTGACCAAATAATATGAATGGATTTCATGTCACTACTTTTTTGATAATCTGATACATTTAATGACTTAAGACATGTTGAGTGAACAGGCGTGGTGGCCAGGCTGGTGGCGCTATACCCAATATGGGTTCTCACTGTGGTGCTCAGAGCGTGTTGGGCGTGCCAAGACTCGGTTTCATTAGGTCAAATTCCAAACGAACACAAGACTCACTTTTGACTCCTAGCAATTGTTCCAGTTCACCCTAGAATTGAAGTTATTTTTTCTCACCTAGTCTTAGCGGGGTCTGCTGTGTTATGTGTCATCAGAAAAGACACAGTGATAAGCGTAGGCCAAGATGCATTAATAATGCCGACTAATCGTGCTACAATGCAGTTGAGTGTCTGATATTCATGTATTGACACATTTGTTCAGCAAAGTTTACGCGCAACTAAAAGGGTTTAGCGCGGGGTACACATTATGCCTGGGTACTGCGCTTGTTATAAACCTGTGTTAATGGTGATCGCGTAGTCTGCTTTTTTAGGTATGTTAAGTGTTGGAATATGTAAAATATCTCTATTCTCCAATGGCCTAGATTAGCATTTGCGCGCAAATGAAGACATTTGCATACTTTCGGTGTGAATGTGCTAGTGCCGTGTAAAGATCATCGCTTTTTATAAAAAAATCATCGTGGTGTCGCATACTGTCGAATTAGCACAATGCTAGTTCTGAGAAACGGCGTTTGAAAGTTTGAGTTACTTATGAATGGGTGTAATTAAATGAACTATAGAGAAATTCTATTTTTAAGTGGTGTATGTATAAAGACCGGATTGGTAACGTAACTGGGAAAAAAAAAACGACAGTATTAAAATACCAAGAATCAACTGTTTATACTATTCAAATATGTCCACTGCAATGTGATATTGACAATTTGTCAACCCCAAATGTTTGATGCGCTGTGTTCTAAGGAGTCGATATACGTATTCGACTGCCTGAAAAACCCTGGATTTCTATATGTTTGGTATGGTAGATTACTATAGCTACGGGGTTTTAAATTATTTTGACATGTGTGCCGAGAGGAATGCGGCGGATGATAAATTACGATGGCGGTGATGATGGTGGCCATAACGATTACAAATACGGAACATCAGCTTGACGACGACATGATGCTACATATCGATGATGATGACGACGAGAATGAGATTATGACGACGACCCGCGGGGTTCGTCGTCATGACAAGGGGGTTCATCCGTGTCCAAGAATTCACGTAAAAGGTAAGTTTTTTAATGATCAGTCACGTTACGTACGTCACGTGAAAAAGGGTCAAAAATCACAAAATCAAGAAAAAGGGTTTATTTCTAAATGAATATTCCTTTCAGCAATGTTTTTTTTTTAAAGTGTTTTCCGGAAGTCTGTCTTGCCTTCAAACCTGTGCTTTCAAGATCCCTAAATTTCCTAAATTTTCCACCTACGCGCGGACAAAAGAAACCATACACGTGATTTTAGTACAGGCCTTTGGTTTGAGATTGAGACATGACGACCTCCTTTGTGATTGCCTGATTAGTCGCTATAACCAAAATTGATCTATATCACTTACCCATGAAACGGAATAGTTTTAGCAATTACAACTCATTATTATTTAAATTTCAGTCATTTCTAGGTTTATATTTTTCTTCTAAAAACAATTTTGAGACATAATTTGGTGCATAAAATGCCGATTTTTTTATCGCGGCGCTGCAAATGCGGATATAAGTGCCGAAAATAACGTTCTAATGCGAATTGTCCCGGATCCTAAAGACCCTAGAAATGTCTTGAAACTCAAATCCCAAGGTTCCTCCGCGCCGCACCCGTGGCCCGCTTACGACTCGCATGAAACACCTTTACTTTACGATTACTTCAAAATAAAACCTTACTGCATGAATGCATTTTCAATTACCACTTACAATATCAAATTGTTTTTTAATCATATGTCATGAGAAATGGTTTTCGAAGCACACATTTGGCTGGTATGTGTTCCCGCGCTTCGCGCGAGCGGCACCCCTCCCGCGCCACCTTACACTATGATTCTCTGTGACAATTTAAACCATCGAGTCTGTTTTTACTTTTTATAAGGCCCATTATATCATACCTATATTTGCTATAGTGGAATCACTTACACTTTCAATTATTTCATCAATTTCGCAATTAAATGTGCCGTTTGAAGTGAGATTTGCAAGGGCCCCCCCCCCCCCACCCGGCCGCTTGCATGTATAGTAGCGCAATGGCCGCTCAGCGGCCCTATCTTGACTTTTAATCGACTAGTCGTGCAACCGTCCTGATACAT
The DNA here is from genome assembly GCA_023653785.1 of Ophioderma brevispina. Taxonomy (NCBI): domain Eukaryota; kingdom Metazoa; phylum Echinodermata; class Ophiuroidea; order Amphilepidida; family Ophiodermatidae; genus Ophioderma; species Ophioderma brevispina. Next base: position 34,931 of record JAMKCH010019597.1, read on the forward strand.
TGTTGGATACGCCCCTGGCCCAAATGCATTTCCCCCTTTAAATACCTTTCCTCGGATCTATCCTGGCTAGACACAAATTAACTTCTCCCATATTTTCTGAATTACACCCTCAGCAAGCTCTCTGGTGTTTAAAAATACACGGAAAAGAATATTGTTTTTCCGTACATGTATAAAGGGGTAATAATTGCATCCGTTACTTGCTTAGGGTAGGGAGCAAGAAAATACTTGTTTTTAGGTAGCAAAATTGCGCTACTGATATCGTATTTAGGGGTGACATTCAAGCTTCGAAAATATTAAATTTAGGGTGCCTTTTTAGGATTGCTTGGACACGGTGATACCCCCTTGTCATTGAGAAGTGGGCCCCCTGGCGACGACGACTATGCTGACAATTACAACCTCTTACAAATTTGGCTCCTTAAAATTAATACCTTTAATTAGTCGCCAATATGTTTTAACTCATTTTTGCAGAGAAAAATAATTCAGGAGTAAATACGTTCGAAGGAACACAAACATTGTAGTGCATGTTATATAAAAATTAATAAATATTATGCATGTTGCAACACAATAAATATTGGCTAGAACTGTTCAAAAATTGAACTCAGAAAATATTTAAAATGTAACTGGAATGTTTCATAACTCAAAAGGTTTTGGAGCATAAAAGTGGTCTACACAACTTTATAACAATCATATTTTTCTCGTTTTCTTAAATTTCTCATTACATAATAGTTCCTATCTTTTAAAATACTGTACACGCTTAAAATATATATCAAACGAATTAACAGTTAAATGGGTAATAAAACTCAATAGTAAAATCTAACATAATCTAAATAATTTAGAGGGCACTAACGCTTATAAAAAACTTCCCAAGGAAAATATCAATTTGTTCCTGAAAGGCGATTTTTTAAAAAATGATGTATTAGTAATTAGTTTGCAGAATATCCAAGTTAACATCAAAGAAAATAAAACTTTGACAATATGCTTACCAAGTCTATTTTTGTAACACAGTTTACTAAGGAGTGGGGTGTTAAACACCCTGGGAATTCATTGTTATAAAGCAATAGATGATTTCGATTTTGGTACCAGTTGATAGCGTTGGTCCTCCGTTTCTATTGCTTCCAACATAACCGAGTATGGCGTCACAATGACGTCAAAGTTCACAAGTTGGCAAAATTGTTCATTTCCACAAACACACATCGGAGTTTAAAATGCAAAAATGAAACTTTGCATCAAAAAGGTTAGGAATATCGGATTTTCATGGGGGTTTTGGCCCCAAATGATATGGAAATTACTAGTTTTTAATCAACCTATAATTTTAGAGCCATACAGTGCACAATATTTAAACAAGTGAACTAACAACTAAAGGGTAATGCAGTATCATTTATTATTTTTATTTCTTTTCGCCAATATGAGCCCATAGATGATACTACAAAACCTTTATTTCTATTCGATTAATTAAAACAACTTGATTTTATTTTGTTTGTTTGTATAGGTTTTAAGATAATAGGCCTAATTTATGTGTACTTTATATGCTGTTGAATGAAAATAAAGATGTGATAAGAAAATGCATTAGCGGCTCATTATTGCAGAATAATGGGCAGTAAACTGGCCAATCAGAATGCTGCATTTTCAATAATGGGTAGTAGAGGTAATAGAACCACACACTACCAATCGACATCGACGCTAACCCCGGCGACGGTGTTACATTCACATTTGTTTCGCCAAAATGACCGGAAGGATGTGAACTAATTACAGGGAAGACTTTTACGATTTTTAAACGTTTTTGCGCACCGAAGGAAAGTTTACATGGAGTGGTAACTTCCCCCTTTGGTAATACGATCTCAGCATGAATGTTTACATCAATAATATTTGTCGTTCTGCCTCTTATGCTCTCTACAAAATTGGTCGTATCAGGAATAATCTAGATGAAAAATCAACTGAAACTTTAGTTCATGTATTTATTACTTGCCATCTTGATCAGTGTAATAGTCTACTGTATGGTCTTCCTGATTCGCAAATTGCCAAGCTTCAACGAATTCAAAATTCAGCTGCCAGACTTATCACCGGCTCACGCTCTCGCGATCATATCACTCCTGTTCTTCGCCGACTTCACTGGCTTCCAGTGAAGTATCGTGTTATATACAAAGTTCTTCTTTTGACTTACAAATGTCTTAATGGACTTGCTCCAGATTACCTAGCTGACTTGATCAAAGTATATAAGCCATCTCGCAATCTTCGCTCCTCCTCCAAGCTCAACCTCGTCTCTCCATCAGTTTCCACCATTACTTATGGTCGTCGTTCTTTTCACCATGGTTCTCCAGAACTTTGGAACAATTTACCTCATCACATCAGAGAATCTCAGACTCTTGGTCAATTCAAATCTGTTTTGAAACTCATCTGTTTACTTTAGCATTTGGTGATACATGTACATGTACTTGATTATTTCACACCTGCTCTCAGGTTTTATGTACTCGTGTTTTTGTATTTATGTCTTTACTATAGCGCTTAGAGACTTCGGTATAAAGCACTCTATAAGCACTGTTGTATTATTATTATTATTATTACGATGGTTAATGTCCCTATGTCCCCTTAAAAGTGATAAATTTGGTTTATTTGTACAAATGTTAAAACTACTGTTATGACGTCTCGTAGACGTCAAAGGTCAGAAATACCTTTCAAACACAAATAAATGAGCCTTGTGCACAA
>JAMKCH010019598.1:0-43048 GCA_023653785.1 Ophioderma brevispina
AAAAAAGGGACCCTTTTTACGCGTTTTCTTGTTCACACATCATATCCACCTTTGAATACAAGTGCCCCCGGCTGGGAGTTCGGCGCACGCAATCTCTAAAAAAGATGCGCTCCCGGCTAATCGCCGGTTCGAATGCAGCCCGAAGCATATGGTTTTTTTTCGGAGTTGGCGCGAAACGGCCTCTCCGCGCATATATGATGTAACTCATACATTTCTCACTTAAAACAAAACTGTTGATCAAATTGAATACCTAATTAGCATAAATAGTCGATAAATAGCACTTATTGTTACTCGTGAGCGAGGCTATAGATCAATCTAAATCGGGTGGGGAATACACCTAAAAGCTTTTCAACGTCATGGACATTAACAATGGCTCTGCATTTGCAGAGAATCTGAAGTCAGTTGCCCAATGCATAACGGGTGGATTTTATTTATCAATAACGCCATTATTTGCTGGAATCAACATGGTCAATAGAACGTGGTGTACATCCGTTGGTAACTGATATTCAGGGAAAAAAAGGAGAAGACATGTAATTCATTTTTCAAGAAAATGTGGACATACTAGACATGAGAACACGCGTAGAACTTATTTTTAGAGTTTGGAGTATTTAGGAAAAATTATGTACTTCCCAGGGGTGCGTCACCTTTGTAAACGCTATGAGATCTGTCCGCTAGCCTAAATACTTCTTTTAAAAAATTGAACCTTGAACAAAACTAACATGTTCATTATAAGATGGAAAACAAACCTTTCATAAAAGTACATTATGCTAACATTAAAATGGTCATAGTATCATATTATGATGAACATACTATAATAACTTTCAAGTGTATTCTTTTTCACAGCTTGGAACCTCTTCTTTAATGTATACTATATGTGGCAAATAAAGCGATCATGTTCCATCTATATAAACTACATGTCTACAAACATCTATACATTACATGCTGAAAAACACTAGTGGTGAAATTGATCCGTTGATATTTTTTATAATATCTACATATCTTCAAACTCGTCTTTTAACGACGTCTTTCACCGAAGTAAACGAAAACAAACGATGAAATATACGTCATAATGTCCACCCTACGAAACACTAGGTCTAATGAGGAAATGTTAGATATTGAATATGTGCTGAATACGAAACAAACTCCATTTAAAAATCAATAAAAACAAAAACCTGTCCTAAAATATGTCAGATAACCTACTATCAGAGATAAAAGCCAGAAAGTGTGCAATAATAATATTGTTTGCTGTTTTGAACTTTAAAAGTGCTATCAAGAACGAAAGTGTCTGGTATTATTTTAAGAACTGGACGGTTTGGCCATTATATACTAGATCTTATACGAAATTGAAACAAAACCAAACATTTCTCGCGTCAGGTTAAAAGATAATGGAGTCAAGTTTCTTCTTGTGCCGTTCTTATGTTGTTGGTGTTTGTCCGAGTTCTTGCTGTTCTTTGCCTTATGTTGTTGCTTTTTTTCGATTTAAGTTCACTCCATGTTTCTGGTATCTGTCAGTTTAATTTTATTGTATTCGTGTTTGTATGCGGCTATTAGAAATTGCTGCGAACATAAACGAATGGTTTCTACATCGCTTCTGGTCTGAATGAAAGTCGTCAACTTAATCACGACTTAACTTTATTCAGAGATATAATGCATTTTTTTTTGCAATCAAGACAACTACCTGAATGAAAACATCTAAATTTTAACCTGTTTTCACTTCTTTGAAAGTTACGCACCAAATCTAATACCTTTTCAATATATTTTCGCTACTTACCAAGATTAAACATATCCAAGTGAAAGTGGCCCAACTAAACTTTACACCCTTTCACTTAATTGCGTGTATCTCTGGATCTCGGGAGCCAAATATGATGGAGTAAACGGGATTTGATAGAGGAATATTTAGGCCTTCATACAGTGCAAAGTATTAGCGAACATTGACACGAGAAATATTTTGAATGTTTTTGAGAATTTTGCATATTTTGGCACACTCTGCATTTAACAATTTCTCAACAGGGGTTGCCAAATCGAGTTCCTTCCCTATCTAAAAAATCAGAATAAAACCTCCTACTACTTTTCATTCATTTAATTGTTTTTAGGATGCCGATAAATTTAAGACACATTAAATGATGTTAATAATTTATACTAGCACTTTTAATGTAATACTAGTTCTTGTACACGCAGATTAGTTAAGGCATCAATAACAAACCTCTGTAACTGATTAATTCCGAAAGTTCGTGATTTAAAAATTCACATTAACTAAATTTACAAGCAAAGTTCGCCATATCGAGAACTATAGAGGGACGAGTGGAACATACTATGGAAAAAATGTTTATAATAAATACTTCAGCAAAATCGGTACCCTTATTTTAAAGGTTCGTTTATACTTTAATTCACCCGATGTGAGGTGAGTTGCGTTGGCCGAAATACAGTCTTTACCCATACTACTGCGGTTAACGCAGTTAAGTTAAGGTTCGTTCAGAGGGTGTTTTGAATCAATCCCATGATGCATTGCAATGTTCCTATACTGTACTGCACAAAACACATGTCAGTACTTAGGGATAAAAAGTGTTTAAAAGTTTAAGAACCACAAGATATTTCATAATCATGCTAAAATTTAAAAGTATAACGCTTTGTGGGCTAAAATGAGGGTTAAAGTCAGGATTTTTATGTGTTAATAATATAATTTTTATGGGCTCACATGACCCTATTGAGGTGAAATTTCCCAAAACTGGTGCATTGTGGGATTGACTCAAAACACCCTCTGGGTTCGTTCATACCTCACTGCACTGTGTGTTGCGGTACTTATATCCCTAACGTCTCTTAACTGTATTTAAAATCACTTTCGAAAAAAAAATCACGGAGCGGACCCTGTCTTGTTTTAGGGGAAACTGCCCCATCATCTAGCAAGAAAAATAACGGTAGCTCCCTTTTTTGAGTGATCATCAGATTTTCCTATGGGATGTAGTGCAGCGATGTATAAACGGACCTTAATTTAATAGGAAAAAAGGACATTTTGTTTGAAACACGCCCTGCCATTCAAATCTTGATTACCAGCCTACACCTGGAATATTGTTGAGACTGGTGCTTTATGCATGACCAAAAAATGGCTCATGCACTCCTTTTATTCAAGTGAGTGCTCCTGATTTTTAAAATCAAAGATTCCTGAACTTCAAACCGCTATGTGCTTTATTCTACCGAAGACTACCGTTGTAAGATTTGTCCTATTTTGACCTGTGAAACTCCTTTATGATGATAGAGACTGCGTGTTGTAGTTTACATAAAATGCTACAAAATTACCGGAGTGAGTGTTAAAATTCCATACCTCTATCTCAAATGGGGAACTGTATATTTTCCGTTACGTACCCTCATTAAATTATTGGCTGTTTTAAAAATCACAATAGCAATTCGTTTCTGGGTGAATTGCCACCATCTACTATTTGTTTCAAACTACTACTTACCTATTAACGGAGGACAATTGAACAGAAATTTGGCACCCAACTTCTCGCCCAAAATCAATTCTAGACTGGTTTAACATAAAAGAAGGATTTACACTTCGAGTCCATGAAATGAAAGAGCAAGAAATTCAAAGGAGTACCTGGAATTCGGCAATAGGAGATTAGGGAAACTGAAATCGATGCAGTGCTACGCCTTATAAAAAAAACACATGAAACCCGAAAACCATGTATTAGTCACTGATATTGCAACCATACTTTTATTTTTATAGTGTTATTTCAAAAAAATGAGAGAAAAAGTATATCTCTAGTATGAATTTAATTTGAAGCAATAATGGGTACATAAAGAGCCAGTTAAAATCTTTAAGAAAAATAATTTAAGCATTACTAAGCATTGAAAATGGAATCTTCACTGATGAACTTACCAAAGCATCTGCTTATGTAGTCGTGAAAATGAAGGGGCCATCAAGTTTGTCTATTCCTATCTTGGGCAAGTATATTTTTCATTTTCATTTCATTTATTACCACCAGCAACAAAAACATTCTAATAAATCATTTAACATGGTAGGATGACAAAGAGCAATGCTCGAAAACATGCCACCCTTAAAAAAAATCTTAATTGTATAGAGTAGTTAAAGACATGGGACACCATTTAAGGACAAGACTTAGGTGCAAAAGACCGAACAAAAAACAGGTTGCAAACACACATTTGTGGCACGTGTAAACAATATAGGTTAAATATACATTAAATATGACGCGCGCACACACATATACAATATATATATAGACATAACAGAAATTGAACATATTTCATATACAAATATAAAACATAAATTGAATAAAAAATTAATAAGAAGCATATCGAGGGTTGACAAACAGAAGGACGCAACTCAACACCGGAAAGGAAACACCAAAAAAACCTCCCCCATTTCGCTTGTTGTGCTGTAATACTGCTCCTGAGAAATGTGATGACCAATATCCTCCACCAATTAAAAAGCACATCAACCAATTACCCAAATTATAAAATCTCATAAAGGTCATATATGGTACTGCAAGCAAACATTATATAAGATTATAACTTCAGAAACGAAGAGAACAATTTTTAATCAATGAACAGCAGATCAAGAAATTTCCCAACATCTTCCCTCAGTACTGAAGCCCACGCCCCTCTGACTGTCAACCCCCGATATGTAACATACTCAATGATCTTATTTGGGATCCCCGTGGAGCCCGCTGGCCACCGGCGAATCGGCGGGCGCGGGGCGCAGTCTTTCCCTCGACCTTCGGTGTCGTGTGAAAACAGCACCCGAACCACAGACACCCCTGGAGAAGAAACGGAATCCACCCCAACGGTCCCTCATGATCATTAAAGCCTGTCATTATACTTGTTTCAATTTAAACATAATAACAATAAACATGTTATTGCGTAGGCACATGAAAATATACAAGGAGAAATTGTTCTAAAATTAATTATTATAATTAGAAAGAAATAATTACAATATGTCTCTTGAAAGTTTTTGTGAGGGCGACAACGTTTTATTACTTCATCTATGTCATTCCATAGGCACGGTCCCTGTCTTCGGATGGTGCACATACCGAGATTAGTTTTAAAATTATAGGAGTAATAATTAGAAGATCTTGGTACGGATCCATGAAATAGAATGAAAACTTACGAAAAAAGGATTATTAAAATTAGAAGGAAGTTGACCATTGGCAAATTATACATAAAAGTAGCCTTCTCGCGTTTGTGATATCATATTATTTTCAGTGTTTGTAAATAGGCAAATAAAGGAGGGAGTGGGCGAGAGCCAATGAGCGTTTGTACAGAGTCTAATGAAACGCTTTTTGTTTTTGTGATTTTCCCAAATCACGGGTTATTTCCGTCTTCCCATATAATATACAATATAGGAGATTGGGGAGAACAAGAGGTTTTATTAAGACTGAAAACAACAAGTACAGTGAGAGCTGTTTAAGTCTGGATAAAATCCAAATATTTTGCTAAAGATTAACATATAGTCGTGTGATAATTCCAGCTTAAACGATCATCAATGTAAACACCGATAAAGGTAGAAATAAGCAACACGTTTGATTTCAGAATATTAAGGAAATATTATCTTAAACGGCGATTACTGTCTCTGTTTCTACACAAATATAATTGGTTTTATCAATATTAAGGAAAAGCTTATTTGTCATTAGCCATAGAGAAAGTTCTCAAGTCTTTATTGGCAATTGACTTAAATGTTCTAACAGTTGGATCGAGATGATAAACATTGGTATCATCAGCATATAAATGAAAAAGCTGATTTGTAGAAGAATAAAATAATATCATTTATGAAATATGAACAATAAGGTCCCAAAAATCGAACATTGTGGGACTCCGCAAACTGGATATTTCTTGTAGTGGAATTGGTATGATTGAATGAAACTACTGATGTTACTATGGAGAGATAACTCTTGAACCACTCGAAGGGAATTCCTCGACACCATAGTAATGTAATTTGGCAAAGAAGAATGTCATGGTCTATTGTGTCGAATGCCTTCGAGATGGTGGTCCAAGAAATAGTCCTAACGTAAATTTTTCATTAGTAGCAAGATGAGTCAACAGCAATTTCTATAGAGGCTTTCAGATGAACGCCATATAAGACGAATTAATTCTCCTGAAGCCCAATTGTTTTTCATGTAGTAAATTTAGATTTGAAAATTAATTTGTTAAAGGCGCTTGTGAACAATACGCTCAAATAGTTAAAAAAAAAAGCAGGCAGAAATGATATCGGCGATATTGGAAAGACTACTTGAATCACCAGATTTGTGGATGGGGGTACTTGGAACTTTAAGTGATGGGAAAAATACCGAATCAATAGAAAGAATTAAAAAATATGCAGTAATGGAGTTGTAAATTATTAATAACATGTTGTATGATTCTGATTTTAAAGCATCACAACCTGGGCTTGAATCTGAATTTAATGGAATACAGTAAGTATCAATAACTTCATCCACATTAACTGGTAAAAAAAAAAAACGGAAGTTGACTGCGAGATTTATTGGTTGGGGAGATAATGAAAAAATCCAAATGAGTGGGAGGGATTTTGGCTGCCAAATTAGGGCCCATATTGATAAAATAATCATTAAAACATTTGCAATACATGGAGTCGAAAACATCGGCATCTTAATCTAAACATTAGATGGCCATAGTGCGATTTTTAGAACGGGATAGAAGCTGATTTAAAATATTCCAGGTCTGTTTCACTAGTGTCTGTGAACATTAAGTTTGTCAGTAAAGTACTGTTTTTGGCGTTTCTGATTAAAATGGTTAGTACATTACGATAGCTGGAAAGCTTTATTTTTGTTTTCATACTTGGCGTGGAACGATATTTCTGATGTAGCTTATTTTTGCGATTTGATAGACTTTAAAATATTTGGTTGTAATCCATGGTGTCCTAAGAAATCTTTTGCTGTTGTTTTTTTAGATGTTTTGTACGTAGTGGAAAACAAGAATCATAAATATCACAAAATCTCGCGTGAAAAACATTGTAAGCATTCAGGGTCCATCTAACACGTAAACAAAATTCCAATCCAACCGAAGCAATGCGATTTTTAAAAAGATGAGTGTTATCGGAGGTATATGTACGTGTTTCGGACATTATGATTTTATGGGGATATTCAATCGAGAGTTGAGTCTGTAATCTGCACAAACGGGGGAAAATGACCGGTTATATCAGTTGACGAAAAACACCGAGTCGTTTGTATGGCTAAAAACATGGTTAAAATAGTATCTAAAAGGGTTGCAGAATTATACGTTATACGTGTAGGTCTATCGATCAAGGGAAATACGTGTTACATAAAATGAATAAAAAACTCACAACGTCATTGTCAAAGTGTGATCAAGGAGATAAGGTTAAAATCGCCAGCAATTATAAACTTTTTTGTTTTCACGGGAAATGTTGTCCAAAGAAATTTGTTAAATCAGTGACGAATAATAAATTACAATTTGTTCGATGGGCACGGTACATATTGCCAAGAAATTATGTTACTAGGGTTAGAATTTAATTTCTACAAAAATTGACTATGAATGATCAAACTGATCTTCCCTGTGATTTGAATTAAAAATTCAGATCATCCGGATTTTTAAAAAAAGTAAGTGAATTATGAAACATAGAATGCAACGCCACCACTCTTTCTCCCTCACGGGGGGTGTGAACTAAAGGGTAATTATCAATGGGAATGATATTAGATTGATCAGTGTTAAACCAGGTTTCTGAAAGCGCGGATAACAGAGAAAGGGTTTGATAAGATTACTTAAAAATGCGAAAATGGGCCATCTGATTCTTATTGAAACTACGACAATTAAAATGAATTATTGGAAAATTCATCAGGTTTAGTAAGGTTAGTCAAGATCACTTTGACAATCAAATAAATAAGAACAATGCCTTATTACCAGAGTCACTATTCAAATCAGACATGACCCCCCCAATCACCCGATTGTAAAATTATCCTCATAATAGAAATGATTCAATTTAAGATTTTATTTAACATATTATTATACTCATAGTATGGTCAAAATATTTCACTGCAAATGGGACTCATTATCATCAACGTAATGATTAAAAGGGAATAAATTAGCATTACATTTACATTAAAACCAGTCATATTCCTCATGAACATTAATGAAGTACAGCGAGATGACAATGGATGTAAAATTCAACACTTGCAACTTAATTTGTTTTTGGATGAACATAAAATTTTTACAACAATTTTACACTTAAACATATATCAGGCCAAACACAACCCACAATCAACAAATACAATTTACAATACCTGTTGTATTTCTATGAGATAAGTACTTAACATAAAACTATAAAATAAAAAAAGGAAAAACAGCTGCCATATAAATTCTCCTGTGAGGCAATAACAAAACAAAACACATTAAGCACACAATCAACTCTTAGGAAATAGATGAAATTTTAGAGCTTTTCTAAAGTAACAATGGCTTTGGATGTGGGCGGAACAGAGATAGGCAAGAGTTCAAGGTAGGGGCCCGCATGCTGAAAGCCCTGTTACCCCACTGACTTTTTGTGCGGGAAAACAGTGAGGATGCGTCTTGTCATCTGCAGAACCCAAAATCCTGGCCTGCAAGGAATATACAAAGAGAGGTATTCGGACAAGTAAAAGTGGCAATTGTCCGGAGGCAATGCCCTTGGTAAGTAAGAAGCATAAGCTTAAAGACAAAGCGCTCACTTTAATTGGTAGCCAATGGAGCTATTTAAGGAGTGGTGTGGCTGTGTCCTATCAGATCTGAACACTAGCCTGGCTGCTCTATTCTGCAAAATATGAAGTTACTCCGATCTCTGGCCGACACTCCATACAAAAGTGAATTGGCTAGTCAATGCGAGATAAAAATCAGTTGAACGGACGAGATGATGACAAACTCAAATGTGATTTTTTTTTAAAGCGGCGGATTCGGTAAATATTGCGAAGGTGAAAGTTAACACATTTAATGATGACCTTTACATGTCAGTCATAAATTTCTGATCAAACAACGACACCAAGGTTCTAATTGCCCGAGGACTGGGGAACATCCACTGTCCCGACCCTGAGGGTAATATCTTTGAGGCGATGTGTGTAATAGGAGGAACATGCGGATGAAAATTCGGTATTTTCTCATTTCAATTTGAGTTTGTTACAGCGCATCAACTCACTGATTTCATCATACAAAGAGAGAGTCTTTTGACAGCATGTTTGGGCATTCACAATCAAATCTTAGGATCAAAAATGTCAAATAGAGCTGTACATCATCAGATACGTGTGGTAAGCAATATTGTGCTCCGGATGATTGATGCTGGATACGTATGTGTACATGATGAAAAAAAGAGAGGCCCTGACCACAGACCCTGAGGAGACCGAAAGGGAGGAGATGATGCTTGTTTGAATTGAAATTGAATCCCCAATGAGCACACGAAAAGAGAGAGCGGGGTGTTCTGCAGGTTAAGACCGAATCCACTGTAAGGCAGCCCCTTGAATTTTGAAAGCTATCACGTAACTATCAAAAGAATGGCATGATCAACAGTATCCAAAAAAGCCTGCAGAAAGATCTAGCAGCACAGACAATAGCAACTGCCTTCCTGGTGTGAATTGCATGAGGATATCGGTCTTGACACGCAGAAGTGCGCCGTTCAGTGCTGTGTCGTTCTTTGTAAGCTAACTGAAACTTCTCATTTTAAGGTCATTTGGACAAAGATGATCCTTATCTGGGCACTCACTATTTTCTCCATGAACTTCGGACACGCAGCAAATATTTGACACAGGGCGATTGTTTTTGAGCACCTCTTGTCTAGGGAAGGCTTTTGAGAATGGGTGTCACAGACAGCTTCCCGGGCTTAGCTGGGAAAAACACCAGTGCGGATAGACTTGTTAATGATCCCCCCCCAGTGTTAATGGCTCAGCCAGAGTTGGCAAAATTCTCCTTAAGTAACACCAAAGGAATAGTGTCTAAGGAACACGATTTGGATGGTGGAAGTTGACGAAGGCCACAAATGAATCACCTGCAGAGAGATAATGAAATGCCCGTGTTAACTAGGCGCATGCACTGTATCCCCCGCAATTCCTGGATGATTCGGGGGCAAACACAAGTCTACCCAAACTCATTTGCTTCCGTAAAGGGGGTTCCCTATAGACGACAATGAATTGGCTAGAGACACTTTAATGAAATAGAACCATCGTCATTAGTGATCATGATTAACAGTGACAATTAACGCAGGTTTGCCTCTAGGCCAACATGTGCATCCACAGCCGATTAATTAGGAATAAATGGATCACCATAACGATACATTCTAAATTAAATATCAACAATTGCATACAAATATAGAAATTACATGATCAGAAAAACTATAGTAGCTTCCAACAACGTGAGACTCCATACATAAATCAGTGGATGATGGTTCATCTCCCGGCCTGTGGAGACTAGGCCTTTGTTGCCATCACAAAACGTATTGGGTCATGGTACAAAGTACTTTACAGAATCGCTACTGGAAACTGTGTTTTTGTATTCAGTTATCAATGGTCTGTGTTTAATGATAGAGGACTTGTCAAATCGCTTTGTGATAATCTAATCTTATACCCAGGTTGGCACACTTTTTATGGCAAAATAAAAACTTAGTTTTTTGTTTCTGTGTGCATTGATATAAGAATGCATTCTTCTCCAGTACTATGTAAAAAATGATATTTTGTAGTGTAAAAGGTAAGTTAGGTTCAAATAACAGCATTTAATGAAATAGTTGCCGTGTTTTCATCCTAATACTGCAAAGTAAGACATCCAAACTATATTATGTGAAACAATGTATGTTATGTAACACTTATTTATTAGAAATTACTATACATTGTATGAGGACCATAAACTGTTCTACCTGTGGCCATTAAAATATTTCCTCTTACAATTACCACGGTGAATGGACAGACCTTTTAAACCTTTTAATGAGGTATAACTTACTTTGAATCCACTAATAAAAACATCATTACAAAAAATTAGTAGCACAAAACAAAGCCTCGGAGGCAATTCTTGTTGGGCATCTTCACTGGAGGTCAGAATTAAACCCCTACAGACATGACAGAGAACATACCGAACAAATATAATACAAATTAACTATCTTCTTAAATGTCCGGGCGAATGGTGCTAAACAGGCATCCTTACAGCCAGAGATCCAGAGGCAAACAATGTCCATTCAACTTAATTACCTTCAATGAAAGGACCCATAGTCAGTTCAGAACAGCAACGAGTGATCCATTTAAGTGAATAAGGACACCAAAACAACAATGCTGTTGAGTACTTTACGGTTAAAATTGAATTTAGAGTCAATGTTGAGACTATCAAATAAGGTATGAAGTAATAGGGGGTAAAAATATACCCTTCGCTACATTATAAAACCAGAGTTCAGAAGGAACATTCAAAGCTCGCTTAAAGTACAAAATATGCGTTTAATCTGCGTGCGATGAACAATGTTCAGGAAAAGTTTTACTCTTTCCAATAAAATTATTGACGTAGAGAAGAACCTTGGTTCCGTCACCTTTACCTGGGTCCTGCCCTCCGCTTTGAACTGTCCTGAAGGCATTAGTCTTTTCCTACTCCTGCTGCATACTTTGGGGCTGCAATTATCTTCTTCCCATCAATTTTTAAATCAGAACGGGTTACTGCGTCCAAACGGTATTTCCATCTTTCATACTGAGGAACTTAGCAACAATTGGTAGGGTTGTGGTCGAGGTTTTGGGTGGGAAGACGATGGACGTTTGCGAAAAAGAATGTCAGATGGTTCAAAATTGTACATCTGCGAATCACACGTGCAGTATCTCGGTTTTATTGGTCTGGGGACATTTTAAACCAAAAAACAAAAGAGCAAAAAACAGAAATTTGATTTCTTGCAGAGAGAGCGGCGGCAAGGTCTGCTTTGGTTTCAAACTCTCTATCTTTGTGGTCTAGTTTATCTTAGTTTGAGAACGCTATCATCCATTAATTCATGAAGCTCAGTATCAATGTATTTTAGTCCAGTCTCCAGTCGAAAAACATCAGATTTAATAAGCTACGATATCTCTTTTACCTTTGAGTAGTGCCGTTCAAGTCCGTCAAACCTGGTCTGCATATTTCTATCTAGCTTCATTAGCATTCATAGAGAGGTTCATGCTAAGGATTAGGTGCCGATGGCCGGGGTTTGCTGCACCGGGTTAGACGCGGCTTGCACTCATTTCAGTCCTCGTAGTGGTCGTACTGGAAGGCCGGCCCCAATGACACGATGGTTGATTACTGATATAACGGTAGCGCGAAGTTCGAATATCGTTCGAAAACACGTGAAATAGAAGTTAATAATCAAATAGAATGTAGTCCAAGAGGACACTCGATGAATAGCTAATATGAAAGTACATTAAAGGTGAACGAGATATTTGAGGCCCTCAAATATTTTGTCATAAAGTAATTTCATATAATTAGACACCAATAGATTCTTACTGCATTTTGGCTACAGGAAAGTCTTGAAAGTAAGAAAAGGGGCAATTTGTTTTGCTTATAATTTCAAATAAAAAATAGGTGAATTTCGTATTGCTCCTATACGAAATAGAATTTCACAATTTTTGTATCAAAGAATCAGTCTTAGCTTAATCCTTTCAGATGATGATATTTTGATGGAAAGATTTGCATAAGGGCAAAAAACAGTACTTTTGATTTTTCTGGGGACACCTGATATGTAAAATCTCTCGTTGCACCTTTAATCTCAATAAGACAATGTAATATCGTCCCAAACAAGATGAGATAGATGATGATTCCTCACAGCTCTAAAAATACGTCCTCACAGTACGACGGCCATATGATATATATATATATATATTATATATATATATATATAATATATATATATATATATATATATATATATATATATATAATATATATATATATATATATATATATATTTATTCTGCTCTTATTGAGGAGAATAATGTAGGGAAATGAAGCGTCGTTACTTGTAATATTTAAACTACTCAACATCATTTCCTGCTGCGTGTTGTTATCTTAAAACAAGTGTTATGTATTGATCGCATTTCTTCCGTCGATGCCATGTTGGTGTGGGCTTGGACGTCAGAAGTAACATGCTCTGTAATTATTGAGATCAAAAGTGAGACTGTTCTAAGTGTTTGGCGTCCATTTTCTCCCCTTTTAAGTCTCATTAAAATGTCATGTTTCCATTTGTGGAAATTCAATAAGGTTAATGGATGTGCTAGGAAAATAATGGACTTATGCCATAGTAAGTTCTCATTAGCTTAATTGTCTTTAAATGAGTGTAGCCATAGCCTAGCCATTTTAATTCTTCTGCTTTAAATATTTCACGCTTACTGTGAAGTTTTGCTAATACGGCTTCCCGTCAGCATTTGACCTTCTATGACATCCTGCTTGACCAGCTGCAACATAGCTCCTAAAAGCTCATCACATGTCTCTGATGGGTACTCTATATTATGAGACATGTTGCCAGAGCATTGTCAAGGAAATAACCCAGTACTATCATCGCTGCCTTCAGTGCTTTTGACCACGGTCACTCACTGTTTGCTTAGAAATGTAAAGGTGGCTTCTATTTAGCTATGTCATTCAATAATGGTTGGAACTAGGCGAAAGAGGTAATTATTTTACACTTAAAGGTTCCCACCTGATTGCAACATGTAATTTCTTTATGTTTCTTATAACGCGACATTGCCGACATATCTTAATTCCAAAATGTAAATTGAATTGGATATGCCTTTTTAACGTTAGCGGTAATTATGAGTATTACAAGGGCACATAGATACAGGTGTAATGGGTACACATTCGTATGTGCGCAAGTATTTAAGTGTTTGCATGCGCACTCGAATTTTTTTAGGGTACCCGCGCAAGTTTGCAAGTGATTTAGGTAAAACACTTGCGGACAGCTTTTCATGAATATTAATTAGAAATTCAATCTGGGTCACTTCTGACCCAAAGTCCGGGGAAATGGTTAAGTATACAATTTTTCAACATGTTTCGGTCAACCCCCTTCATCAGGTGAATGATAGTCCGTCGAATCGAAGTACCATAATCTCTATATTTCTTAGGTTAAGAATCATTCTTATTGGATTACTATCAGTGGCAAATCCAAGTTTAGATTAACATTTTTTTATCAAAATACATTGAAATATAAATCTTATAGATAAAAATTCTGATTTGTCCTACATTTTAATCTAAGAAATTTAGAGAGTAGCGTGCCCCAAGTACTGACCTAGCTATTGATCATTTATAAAAATCAAATGCCGATAACATGTGTAGCGGAAACATACAAACAAATCAAAAACAACCACACCAAACTATACATACACCATACACCACCCACCCACACGCCTACTGTATACACGTGTGTACACCACATGTGATAATATGCATGTCCTATTACTAAATACCATTTGAACACATTAACTACTAATATAGTTGTGCAGGAGGGGCAATTATTTTTGTCCACCTAACAACACCTATGTTGTTAAATCTTTGGCCCTTGGCAATGTAATCTTGATACCGGCAAAATTGTCTCTTTCTTGGTAGATGTTGTTTATTCCAAGAACGTTGGCCCCGCTAATACAAAGTGCGTTGACATTTTACCTATTGTATTTTATCTCCATAACTATATATAACAGACATATGAAACATTTTCTTAGTTCAAGTCTTGTGAAGAAATCAAGAATTGAGAATTGATGGGGCAGGGGGGGGGGCAGGTTGCCCCCACCCCCCTGACGACTTTGGCCGGGAGAAAAATTGCAAAAATCATGCTAAATCAGCCGTTTTTAGCTCTCTGACCGGGAAAAATTGGCCTTTTGACCCCCCCTGAGAGGGAAAATTTCTCAAGACGGGGAAATTTGCCCCCTCAGAGCGGACAGGCCCGTTACGCCACTGCCTCTAAAAACCTTTTGCCTTTGATCGGAGCATCACAGATGCGATAAGAATCCATGGATAAATATTGTTCAGCATGTCATTCTTCACATATGTGCTAAATGTCATACTTTTATATACTTTGAAGTGGTTTACTAGCATACAATGTGGGACATAAATTTCAGCACGTAGGCGACGAAAAACAACATGTTCTACGGCGCCGACTATGATTTGGCGTTTTTTTGTTTTTGTTTTTTAAGACGTATAGTTCCCACCAACTTGTAATTTTAATGGCATATACTTGAGAAATTTGTTCAAAGAGGTCATCGATATAGTTGCATTGCTTTGTCATTATTAAAGATAGATTAAATTAATATATGTCTTTGGTTGGTAAGATTGTTCATGGCTATAATTATGAAAAGGTTTCAAACTTCTTCAGTTTTACAAAGGAAACCATAAAATGGGGATTTGAGTGCTTTACAGCTCCTTTAAAGGCAGTGTACGCCCATAATAATAGACGGGATTTCTATTCATTTGTTGTCGTTAGGTGGCGCACTTCCGATGCTCTACTAATCTCGTTTCATAATGCTAAGTTTGACCTTCACGCGTGTATGGCCTATCTCGTTTAATATACCATGCACAACACTGGTATGAGATTACAGTGAAGGCAGTATAGAGGGCGCCAAGCAGTTTCTCTCGGGCGTCGTTTACACCGGCCTTTAAACTTCTTTGCATAATGCAACTACTGGTTTATATGAATAATACAGGATTCCCAGGTGTAAAGTATCTGTTAAAAGTATTTTACTAATTGGACTTTCATTCAAATTCTGTATAAACAAAACTCTGTAAATTAAGACTCAAGATGATAATGAACGGAAATTTTGACCCTCGCGCGGGCATGGCCCGTTTACGGCCACTTGCTCTAAAAACCTTTTGCCTTTGATCGGAGCATTCACAGATGCGATAAGAATCCATTGATACATATTGTTCAGCAGGTCTTCTATCACGATATGTGCTAAAATGATCTACTTTTAATATACTTTGGAGTGCGTTACTAGCTCCATGTGGGACATAAATTTCAGCACGTCGGCGACGAAAAATAACATGTTCTACGGCGCCGACTATGATTTGGCGTTTTTTTGTTTTTGTTTTTTTAAGACGTAAGTTCCCACCACTTGTAATTTTAATGGCATATACTTGAGAAATTTGTTCAAAGAGGTCATCGATATAGTTGCATTCTTTGGGTCATTATTAAAGATAAGAATAATAATCTATGTCTTTGGTGTGGTAAGATTGTTCCTGGCGATAATGTACTGACAAGGTTTTCAAACTTCTTCAGTTTGACAAAGGAAACCATAAAATGGGGATTTGAGTGCTTTTTACCGCTCCTTACACTATGTACCTTCTATTAAAACTTCTTGCCATAACTTCACTACTTGTTTATATGAATCTACATGGATTCCAGGTGTAAATATCTGTTAAAAGTATTTTCTAATCCATTGACTTTCATCCAAGTTGCTTCAAATTCATGTACTAACATACAACAAACTCTATAAATAGATCAAGATAGTTAAGACGTTTATAACGATACGTTGTTGTGACAATTTTCCACAATTAGCTAGACCCCTCTCGTCTACTGGAGCCATTTTTTGTAACAAAACTCCTGAAGGGGGGAGGGGGGGTGGTCACCACCCCCCCTGTGATGTTCGTTACTGAACACCCGATTCCTGTAAATTTGGTACCAAAGGATAGCTTAGAGTTTCTTTCTTCTTTCCATTGGTACCAATATAAATACCAACATCCCCATTATGACGTCATCATGATCATTGTTTGAGAAAGTACAAAATACTGATATAGGGTGGACAATTGCCATATGTTTCGCATTTTCGCGACTCAACACCCTATTATAGCTCAAAATGCTGTCATTAATAAAACTGGGTCTTTCCCTCAAGTAGGTCAAAACCCCGCAATGAAAATCTTATTTCCTAACCTTTTTGGCGAAAAATTGAATTTTCAATCACTGTGTGTGTGTCTAGGAAATGGCAGTTTGGCTGACATGCGAACTTTATGGACGTCATAGTGACGTAATGCTAGGCATGTTGGTACTTCACTCATTTTGGTATCATGGAAAAGCAGGACCATAGCTATTGGTACCAAAATCAAGTGGTCTGTGATTTCCTGTGTTGGTGGTTAGGCATGTTGGTACTTCTCTCCCGAGAGGGGGGGGGGGTGGTTACCACCCCCCTATCGATCACTTTGGGATCACCCCTGTATCTTACCTATACACGGTGGATGTTTTGTTTTTGGATTAAATTTAAAAAAAAAAAAAAAAAAAAAAAACAATTACATTAAAATTTGGGCACCAAAAAAGGGGTTTTAGCAAGCCGGGGAAAAACTGAATGAGGGGGGGGGGGTGGTCAACCCCCCCTTCGGAGACGAGGGTAAAACAATAATCTCTCATCTTGTGAACATCGCGTTCATTTTATCATATCAATTTATTATATGGTTTAATGAAAACTAAAGTAGCAATGGCCATTAGGCAAGTACCCAATGATCTAATGATTTTGTGTTTATTATCTCATGAAAACATTAGTTTGAAAAGCCTTCTTAATAAGTTGGATTTGTTTGAGAAAGAAATTGAAAAGGTCAACATTTTAGTCTTTCTTAAGTATCCGATCTATTCCATTACCGTAACGAACGAAAGCTCATACATTACAAAACCACGTGTCTATTACAGCTTTTAAGTGTATTCTTGAGACATTTACATATTTTAAGATCTTTTCTAATAACCCTAATATACCAAATATTCTTCTCTATGTAGAAAAGAATATCGTTATAGTCAAGTTTTCTATGTACCAACATTATCAAGTAAACACAAAATACTACCGAAGACAATAAAACACTTAGAGAAAAAAAAATATTTGCAAAAAAAGTCATAAGATGAAAAAGACATCAATCATATCAGATATCAAACAAGAACATTACTGCCGCGTGGAATCAAATAAAAATCATCATGAAAAGCACATACACCACGGACGTCGCGATCTCTTTGCGATGTTATATCATGGGATTGCCAATATGAGCTCACACTGGCGTATTTACCCCATGTTGTTCAAACATCCATCTCCAAACATAATGCGTCACTCATATACCGCCATGTGCATGTTAACTTATTTTTCTTTTCTTATTTAGTCTGTAAATTCAAGCGGCGATCGAATCGAAATGATAATGGTCAAGTTTGCCTACTTTTTGTGAAGTTGTTAATAGTATATACCTATGCTTTGGATCCGAAGAAGAGAGAATAATGGAAATGAAACTGAAGAGTGTGTTAAAGAAATCGGGGTATTAGTGGCCAAAATGCTTGCTTTCATAACGTCAATATTGGTATCGGGTTGAAAGATGTCAGCATATGTCAAAATGTATCAGTCCAAATTTTGTTTAGGAAACGCCCGTTATCGGAGATGAACAGGTTGGTTTCTACATTGACAAAACTGTGTTCTTTTTGTTTTATGATATTTATGAAAGGACGGTAAATCATATCGACACTTATAATTTAGGTCCTTTCGAATAAGGTGTATCTTTAGACCAAGAAAGACTGTCCCCCAATGGGTTGTTGGAATAAAGACCACTATAAAGTATTTTCTACACTCTATATTTGATTATAGGGTATTTAGGGTATGATAATATTTGAAATTAATAGTATATTATTTACTATAGACATTATTTTATTGGTGTTACAATGAAAAAAAATGATACCCTTGAACATGAACTTTAAGTTCAATACTATTTTAAAAACAGGTGCTTGTAAATTCAAAGCGTGATTTTTTAAAACAACCCAAATGATTCATATAGTTTCTCCTAGGACTTTTCGCTGACAGGTTTATGTTCTATAACATTCTTAAATGCGCCATGATCAATTTCAGTCTAGCATTCATGGTGTTATACTGGCCCGAAACCTTTATCACTGGTCATTTGAACAAAAACAAAACCACTGGAAGCATTCAGGCACCCGACAACCTGTCTAGAACTGACACTCATCCTAAATATCCGCGCTCTTCGATGTATTAGCATGCTGCTGAAATATGTTCACATGCCATTGATCAAAGGTATTTTAGAAAGTGCAACTTCAAGATTAGGATTGTTCAGACTTATCGGTCTAATCAGACGCTATCATTGAATCTGCAAGAGCATAAAGAAATCAATTTGTAGAAAGACCTTAAAAGCAAAAAGTAAGTCAAGAACAAAACAAAAATGTATTTATTATTTTGAAAATTGCAGGCTTACAAGTGTGAAGTCCCAATTGCATGTAACTTAAAGTGTCCGTAGGGAAAATGTAAGCCAATTTCAAAATTTCAAATTTTACTTATCGGGACGCTCTCGATTTTATCGCATGTAGAGTATGTTTAGACCATTCTCTTACCCTACACAAATATGCCAAAAATCAGATTTTTATAATGATTAATTAAGCTGTTCTAATAGTCAGGAGGAATAGTGGGCACAGGCCTGGAATGGATGGAAGGAAATGGGAGTACAGACTTTTTATATGATTGATTTTTGTCAATGATGACCTAAGCTAATAATTCTGGAGGGTGTGCAAAATTTCGCGCAGTGTCATTTTCTGAAATTCCAATTATGGCCGCTATCACTCTCAATCATTCAAATGGCCATAATTTATGCCATAGATCCAGGTTTAAAGAAGAGGAATCTTTTGGACCGGTTTTGACGTGATTTGATCAAAAACTGACCAGCAAAAGCCAATATGGCAGCCCTAAAACCCAATATGCCTGAAATCATTCAAGAGACCATAACTTCATCAAGTATTTGTGATAGAGGCAAATCTGCGACTCGATACACGTAGACTCCTATCTGAAATTTCATGTGTGAAAAGCTACCAACCAAGATGGAGCCAATATGGCTGCCTTTTAAGATCTCTAAAACCTACGAATTGTCATATGTCAAATATACTTGCCGGCATTTTGAATTTTAAGTAATGTGTCAAACAAATATACCAGATACGAGTTATTAATGCCCAAAGACAACTTCTCATACTTTAATTTAAACTTTAATAATCATTTTGGGTGTTTTAACTAAATACATACAGATCTATCGTAATTTAATAGCTTTAAAGAAGGTAAAAAATCAGCCACATGGGCCCCCATCTTAACATGTTTGCATGTTAAAGAAACAGAACTTCAGATAAGAAATGTCAAATGGTCAAATACTTATATCCCATACCTCATGTACAACCTTTAATTAAATTAGTTGAATGTACTACATATAATACACATATAATGTAGGTTTTACTATTTTTTTTAAAAGGCTGCTGGTATTGGCTGCCATAATTGATTTGAAAATGTAAATTACCAAGAAATGGGTTTCTATTGATCAAATACAGTCTCTCAAAGTGTAAATCATAACGCATGCATATAGACGCTGGAATTAAGCCTCTAAACTGTCAAAATGTGGAGAACCTTTGACGTGTCCGGATGCGTTGGAAAGACATTCTAGAGGTGTTAAAGTAACACTTGCAGAGTGTGATTAATTGTACAGATTCCTGAACACCTGCCAGAATATATTTTAGGTGTTCTCATGTTATTCAAGTAGCGTAAATAGGTATAATGAGGTGTTAAGATCATTTTAATGTATTCGAAGAGCATTTTTGACTTTTGAGCAGCCATATTGGATTTTTTGTGAGCAATGTAATGATACAATTACATAACCTAACACTTCTCGTGCTTCAACCCAAACAAATCCGGAGTACCGAGAAATATTTGGCCCTAATCTGAAATACTTAGGGATTATTAGTGATTTTGGACTGGTGGCATCCATATTGGGGATTTTAAATGCAGCTGGTAACAAGTTTCGGCCACCCTCCCGCCCAAAAATTTTCGCTTAGGTCCAAAGAACTAAAATCTATCATAGCAAAGGTCTGTACTCCATTTCCATCCTTCAGCTGGTGCCTAAACTTCTACCTGACTATAATTGACGATTCCGCTGATTAAGCATTTAAGTAACACCATCAGTATTAAATGGTTTCGCAAAGAAAACAACATTCCTTCCTCAATTTCTTTGACAACCTTTAGAAAATAGCTTGCTCCTAAGGGCCAGTTGAAAAAAAAATGAGTATCTCGAGATAGATGAATATACGTACTCATAGGTGCTTGTACCCAAGGTCAAGAAAAGTGTGATAACACTCGATTGTGAATACGGGTGTAGGCTATGTCCGACAAGATCCGATATGATAGCATGATTTATAATCCATTTTTAATGTTTATGATTTGAAACATCTTATGTAGCAAGATATTAACCCTTGAACTTCCGAAACTAACAACATTACCGTAGATTACCATCAAGTGACATTTGCTGTCATAATTGGAGCATTTGGTTTTGCAGTAAGAACTACTGTACCATTAGAATCATTTCTGAAGACAACTTTCGGGTTGCCCTTTTGCTGTAAGACACACATTATCACTCGTCAAGAAAGGTACGTTTATTGTGCGAAATTACAATACACATTTAGTGAGACGTAGATATGTATTATTGCAATTAGCCGAAAAGTCCTTGGAGGTAGGCATACTCAATGAGTTCCGAAGCAAGGGCACGTACCCCCGGGTACCGTCTTGAGCGGGCGTAGAATCGAACAATTTAGCGCTTTTACGTCGATTCTCTGCCCTTTCCAAAGCGGGGAAATACATTTTCCGTGCGCTTTACGCGCATTTGAACATAAATGATCCATTCCGTATCCTTTCCCCTGGAGCTATATATACCCCTAGCTACGCCACTGTACTGAACTTGCGTCAGTGGATGGTTGATAGTACAAAGCCATTGTATCGTGAATGTCCAATCCTTCTATAGTAGATTAACGCAAATGTGAATTTCCAAACACGACGTGAATTAGTGGAGTTTAAATGCAGATGTTAATCTCGATGGGGGTTTCATTTGAGTCAAACCAGTACATTATAAAATGTAAACAAAAGCATTTATGGCTCTCGTGAGCATGGTACAAGTGGCCAAGATCGACTACTTTTCTCTCTATGTTTTAATTGCCGAAATCACAGGCAAAGATTCCAATGGGCTTTAATTGTAATTAATCCGCAGTGTTTAAATTTTCATCAGCAGGCCCGTCTTAGGGGTGGCGGTGGGGTTGGGGGGTCCGGGGTGGCGGTCGCACACCCAAATTCTGGCAAAAGGGGAAAGGTAACACTTTTTGCAGATTGTTTTTATAAAAAATGACAAAAAATTTGAGAAAATATGACGAAAAAGTCCACTTTTGAGATGTTCAAAAACGTCCCAAAATTGACCTTTTTAGAGGGTTAGGTCTTTTTCCTAAAAAAGGTCCACTTTTTTCGAAAACCCGCACCCCCCTAAAAAAAATCGTACGGGCCATTTCATCGGACACATCTTCCTCTTGCTGCCTAGCAATTGGGTTTACACTATGGGTTAATGTAAATCGACAAAGCATATACCGATTCTTGAAACGCTTGAAATGTAAGCAATGTCATTGGCTGATGCCCGGGTGCAATTCGTTTAATTGAACCCATGTTAGTACGCGCTGCGTAATTGAAGTTATTTTATGTTGACAGCGCTCGCGTCAGACCGCGTTTTGCTACTTTCCCACGCGCCTGCCAACGTTGCGTCTCGATGCGTATGACGTTCATTTTCAGCGGGTTGTTCGAGTGTTTTTCACTGGGTGGTGACAGTCCTTTCTTTGTATTTAGAAGGCCTTACAGCATCGCGAAATTTGGTTAACGATGATTCAAAATTATAAAGCTGTTTAAGAATGAGAATAAAGGTAGATTTTGGGAACCGGCACTCTCTTTACCGACGAAATTGACCCTACCCGGCGACAACCATTATTTTTTGCGTGGAAGAAGAACTCGGCCCCGGCCTCGTTCTTCCATTTAAAATCTGGATCGCCTTGTGGTTCAATTCGTCGTAAAGAGAGTACCGTTTCCCAAATCACACCTTTATTCTCTAAGTCATCCTAAGGTTTAAGCTGTGTTTTTGCGAAACGACACGAAACAAAACCCCCATTGGATTACACGCTTTAGTTCCGTCCAATGCTGCATAGCGTGTTATCCAATGGATGTTTCGTCTCGTTTCGCAAAACCCGTAAGCCCATCCTAACCCACCCTAACCCCCCCTTTCCCAACTCAATACGATTGTATGTTATACAACAAACTGATGGTTATTTGTTGGCCTTAGAACGGCCTGATGTTCAAGATTTGCAGCTCTCTCTCGGTGGTTTATAATCATCACGTTGTTTAACCTGTAGACCATATCGTTTTTGACGCCTGTAAGAAAATGTTACAAACCACTTTTTCAACATATACCCTTAAATTCGCAGAGTCTTAGCCAGCCACGGCTAAGCTTACGAGGCATTACATTTTTGTACCTTGCGTACTTACTAGCTATCAAGGGGCTAAGTGTGGGCAATTGTCGCTTGTCAATGTGCCTTGTCTGAAGAGATATATTGATAGGACCTTGAATATTTTACCCTTTGTGAACAGTCTTACATGTGATATTTTGCCAACTGACAAAACATGACTATTATTTGTTGTATTTTTATCAGTGTTGACATTTTTTTTAAGTTGTATCTTCAGGCGGGATGAATTTTTACAGTAGAAAGTATATTGATGATCATGTTGAAAACCACGAAATTATCTTCCGGGAATGTTGACTCTAGTCATGGCCAAACCTGGGGGTGATAAATGTAACACCACCGATAAAAATATCTTTCTTTTTTTTTTTCGCAACCGGTTAGCATTATTTGATTATCAACATGTGTTCCAGATACAGAATTTTTTAAAAAGTCTGACTCGATATTATCAAACTATAATTTTTGCAGTGACAAAAATCTAATGTAACATGAAACTCTTTCGTTAAGTTTTTACATTGAGTGTGTTATAGTTTAATCTGGTTCTATGTGTAAGATATTAACACGTTACGTGGACCCAGGGTTTTCACTCGCCGTTGGTGCCCAAGGGGGGGGGGGGGGGGTCCATGGGACCCTCCTAAGTAAACACTTTACCGAGGGAATTTTTTGCACGAAATTACAATCACATGTGAACCCCAAATCAGCAACAAAAAAATGAAATTTGTTTATTTTTGCTGCAAGTAGGGGCAACATTGTTTTCAAAACACGCGAAAATTGGCAAAAGACGGAAAATTCAAATGAAGGCCTTGCGCTTCACCAAACTTTTGAAACTTAATTCAATTTGATATCTATTCTAGAAGACCCCAATTCATATTTAAACACAAAACCCAGTTTTAATGAATCCTGTATTTTGTTACGGGGTTGCAAAATACACGTCATTTTCCCATAGAGTTTGTACAGTAACGGTTTGGGAACGTCATGATTACATTGTTTTTTGTTGTTCAGCACATAAAGGGTAATTTTTTTAATTTACTACTAATTTGTTTACTTTACATGTACTGTGTGAACTTATATCAACAAAAAACAATTTGCTTTGTTCTTTGGTTTCTTATTCTTATTTTTAAAAAATTGCTCAAATGACATCCGTTAATGGCCCAAGGGGGGGGGTCCATGGGATCCCCACTAATTAACTCATTACGGCTTGGCCGATTTATTTAATTATTTGTATGAAAAGAACGCATTTAAAAGTGAACCATTACAAAAAAAATCGGCGCAAAAATCCCACGCGTAAAGCGGGCCAGCGCGAAAAAAATTTTGTGGGGTCCATAGGAACCCCCCTTTGTCACTAACGTGTTAATGGCCTTTATAAATTCTATTTTTGAGATATTTATACATTTATTTTTTTATCCGTGAAGGACCTCGTTCAGCAAAGTATATTGTGATATTAATAAGCGGTGAAAAATTTTCAATCCCAAGAGTTGGTATGTAGAGAAAAGACAATATCGCGGGCACTCTTTGGTAACCTGTTTTCACAAAGCTATTTGCTGTATTTCATTATTTTCATGATGGAGCAGGTTTTTCAATCTTAATAATCAATGCGTCTGACATGTGTAGGTAAACAGACTGTATAGCGTAAATAAAGCAGTAGTAACTTTTAATATACTCGCCTTCTCTCCGCCTTATTTCTATTTCATGTTACTCTACTTGGCGAAGTTAAAGTCGCTCTCTCCCTCTCCTCTCCTCTCCTCTCCTCTCTCTCCTCTCCTCCTCCTCTCCTCTCTAAAACAGCGGATGCGTTCGGCCGGCACAATAATATAAATTAAAAATCAATATCTAAAACTAAGCACAATATTTAAACGTTTAATAGTCGCCGGTTAAGTAATACATTTTTCAACATGTTTCGGTCATCCCTTCATCAGGTGAATATAGTCCGTCGATTCTAAGTACCATCAGCTCTATATTTCTTAGGTTAAGAATCAATCTTATTGATTGCTATCAGGGCAAATCCAAGTTTATATTCACATTTTTTTATCAAAGACATTGACATTAAATCTTATAGATACAAATTTGTTTGTCCTCCATTTTATCTAAGAAATTTAGAGAGTAAGCGTGCCCCAGTACTGACCCTAGCTATTGAAGCATTTATAAAAATCAAATGCCGATAGCATGTGTAGCGGAAACATAAAAACAAATCAAAACAACACACCAAACTAACACACAACATCCATACACCACCACCCACACGCGCCTGTGTACACCAACATTAAAAATATGCATGTACTATACTAAATTACCATGTGAAACCATTACTACTATATATTTGTGCAGGAGGGGCAATTATATTTTATCCACCAAACAATAAATTACTCCCGTTTACTTTTAATAATTGCCCGCTATTGAAATCTGACCCAAATTCGAACTCATGCAGAATGTATAATAGAGAATAATGCCAATAATAAATACCTGCATATTGATTGTATTTTTGTCTCCCTTGAAAGCGTGGTGCACAACCTCCATAACCTCACAAGATGCAATCATTCCAAAAACAAAAAAGGGTGTCAATATCAACACCGAGCGGTGTTAAGATTCCCAGACCAAACCTATGTGACAGGTCTATAAGGCCAGATTGTAACCCATCTATTTACTGTGTTCATATTGAATTTCAAACTAAATTTCATCTCGGGAGGCACTCACACATAAAGAATGTTGATCGATCATGTTCTAGATGTCACCATGTTCCTGTATATAGTGCACACCTCAATTTTGTTGACTCTTTAGTTGGTTTGAAATTGGTTTATCTCCGTCACGTCATTTTTGCACCCACCCTTTGTTTGTGACTCACTGCACCAGCCAAGTTTAGCTCTAAGTAACTGCAAGTGGATGGATTATCATTCAGTTCAAGAAGGAATGACGGGGAAGTGTTATTGCTGATCAGGCAAACACTAAAAATACTGCTTAGAGGCATCAAAACGAACCAAGGAAAACTCGTACTTTTAAAGCGACACTTTTACTGTTACTCATTAAAGGTTTTCGATATCCTCATCGCGAAAACATAATGCTTAAAAAAAAATTGGTATTTTTTAAATAATATTTTGATGAGAATGTTCCTTTTTTTTTTTTTTCAACAATGTTTTTTTTTTTTTTTTTAATATTTTTAATTTTTTGACATGTTTGATGCAATCACAATTAGCAATAATTTATATTCTGAAATTTACGTAGCAGCAAAAATCAGAGTTTATAACTAGAAAGCATTTACAAGTGTTAGTTTTTTTTTTATGATACCTATTTTTAAATAGATTAATTGTCAAAAAATCAACCCCTTTTGAAAATACTTTCACATCAAACATATACACCACAAAAGATTAGAAACATTGACATCCTTTTGCCTATGAATGATCCAGCTTGGAAAGGAAGAATCGTATGTGGAATATCACATGTAATAGGAGAGAGAGAACAAAAATTGGAATATACGGATAGAGAGAGAGAGACGGATGAGAGAGAGTGAGAGAGAGAGGGAAGAGAGAGAGACGGAAACAGATGGAGTGGCTTTGGGGGAGAGAAAATTTGAGAGTGCGAAAGATTTCGGTATTCAGATGAATTTGAGGCTGATCATTTAGTTCAGTGATAAATCGTTTCAATCATCATTGCGTCTGTATTTATATCAAGGCCAACACCCGCCCTAAGTTGATACATTTCAATGAAGTGATGACACTGCATTGAGATTTGTAAAATTTGTTGTGGATGGTGGGTTTTGTCACTGACTTACAACAATGCTAACACTGCACTGATCATCCTCATTTATTTCTTGTTCAGAATCACTCTCGAACTCTCGCCGTTATGATTTTTGCATTTTACCCCATAGAGAGAAACTGGTAATCAGCAATCAACGGATTCTTAATACTGCATTAATCTTGACTTATGTTGTTAAATCTTTGGCCTTGGCAATGTAATCTGATTACCGGGCAAAATTGTGTTTGTGTAGATGTTTGTTTTATTTCAAAGAACTTTGAACTCTACTACAAAAGTCATTTGACCTTTTAACTATTGTATTTCTTCATCTCCATAACTAGATTAACCGACATATAAACATTTTTTTTTTTAAATGTATTTATGTTCTGTACTATTATGAGCTAAATTTAATGTTTTGACCTCTAAAACCTCTTTTGCTTTTTTGATCGGAGCATCCAGATGCGAAAACTTGTTTTTAATAGTCCATGGACAAATATGTTCACATGTTCATTCTTTTTCACACTATGTGCCAATGTCATACTTTTAATATTCTTTTGAAGTGCTCACTAGCATACAATGCAGACATAAATTTCAGCACGTAGGCGAACGAAAAATATAACATGTTCTAACTTACGGCGCCGACTATGATTTGGCGTTTTTTGTTGTTATTTTTTAAGACGTTTAGTTCCCACCAACTTTAATTTATGGCCTATACTGATAATTTATTCAAAAGTCACGATATAGCTTTAATATCTGCTGAAAGATAGATTAAATTAATATATAAATTTTTTAGGTTTTTTCTTTTTTTAATAATTATGAAAAGGTTTTCAAACGTCTTCATTTTCAAAAGAAATCAGAAAGTGTGATTTGAGTGCTTTGCAACCCCTAAAACTTCTTTGCATAAGTGCATGACTTGTTTTATATCATTACTACCGGTTCCCAGGTGTAAATCTCTGTTAACAGTATTGTAACTAATTGACTTTCATTCAAATTCGATAAACAACTTTATAATTAGATCAAGATGATACGGACGTTTGAAATGAGACGTTTGGAAATTGCCAATTCGCTTAAACAATACTTTTCCCCTCATCTTGTTGAACCATCCGCGTAATGTTTATCATATCAATGATAGTTTATGGTTCATAATTCAACAAACTTAAACCCCGTATACATTGATGGAGTTTCATGTATTGTTTCGAGTACATTAAATTTATGAAAACTAAGAGTAGCAATGATCCCTTAGGCAAGACGCCAATGAGTCCCTAATGATTTGTGTTTTTATTTTCTCATGAAACATTAGTTTTCAAAAGCCTTTTTTAAGAGTTTCGGTATTTTGCAAAATTATTTCTTTTTTAAAATGAAAATGAAAAGTTGAAAAGTAGTCTATCGTTTTCAGTAGCGAATAGAGCTCATCCATTACATAATAATGTATAATGTAGACATTTACATTGTTTAACATCTGTTTCTAATAATTCTATATTCTATTATTCTAATTTTTAAAGTAAAAACACAATGAGCGCCAGTAAAATTGATATTGACATTACAAAATAACCCCTTAAAAAAAAAAAAAAAAAAAACGCGTTGGAAAAGAAAATAAAGCAAATAAAGTCATAAGATGAATAAGACATCAATCATATCGGATATCAAACAGAATTGCTTGTCGAATGGAATCAATAAAATCATCCTGAAAAGCACATAACACCACGGACGTTTGCGATCTCTCTTTTGATGTTATATTATGGGATTGCCAATATGAGCTATTTACCCCATGTTGTCAACCCTGCATCTCACAAAACAATACGTCACTCATTATACCGCACTGCGTGCTAACCTCATTTTGTTTTCTTATACAGTTTGAGTAAAAAAAAACTACATTCAGAATAAAAAATATCTAAAATAGTTAATTTTTTTGCTATGAATAAAGTTTGCATTGGTTTATCAAGAGGATAAACAGGCTTTCCAAAACTTTTATTTGTGTCATTTTGAACTTTGGAGGAAGATGTTATGCCTATTTTTGCTGAGAGACTTAAAAATCAGTTTTGTGCCGATTATTTTGAGCCAAACAAAGATGCATCGTTTACAGAATGCCTGGTCTTCACAGTGGTTTGAGTAAAAAACATTTAACACATTCTTACACAAAAGTGGGAAATAATCGAAGTGAGTATAAATAATATCCCTGATATTACAAAGAAAATTCTGAGTGAAAAAATTTCAATTTCCCAGTACGAAAGATCAAGATAGCTGGTAAAAGACCACATTTTACTTGGTTCACAAGCTTTCAGGGTTTTTAACTACTTTGGAGCCAAAGTGAAACCTATGTTTTGTATTTCCGCTGAAAAAACAGTGCGATATTGAATTGTAAGTTTTCATTCCATTTAATTTAAAAAAACTTCATCTTTTAAGTTTTCGTCGCCATTTGGACACTGTTATACTGTTTTGTGCAAAATAATTACCTTAGGATGTATACAAAAATCTCTGAGCAGATTTTTCAGTATGTTCAGGACTGCGACAATTGATATGGAGTGATTTTCAGTAACTTGACTCTTTATGATTGAACAATGGAATTTAATTTGTTTGAAGATATTTACTTGAAGTATGATACACATAGAACCATTGTAATTCAAACTGATATGCCTTTTTGCGGAAAAATCGATTCCATCTGCAATGGCATGGTGTTGTCTTTGCGATAATGTATTATGGTATACGTCGGTTGTCAGTCCCTCTCTTCTCCGCATGGTTTGCTAAAATCGGCCAAACATAAGTTTTAGGTCTCTCCGTAAAAAATTGCCATAGTTTCTTCTGACCTAAAGTCCGAAGACAACAATAAAAATCTCTGATAGCCTGTTTATCCCCTGAAACAACCAAAACAAACACTCAGCAAAAATAAACGTTTAAACCTTTTGAAGAAAAAAATCTTTCCTGAATGGAGGGTTTTTTATTGACTCACACTGTATAGTCTGTGAAAGTCAAGATGCTAGCGCATCGAAACGATAAGGGTCAAGTTTGCGTACTTTTTATGAAGTTGTTATGGTGTATACCTGTGCTTTGGATCCTAAGAGAAGAGTGAATAATTTAAAGGACGCAGAGGTTTCAATAATCGTGTCTAGTGGCCAAATGCTTGCTCTTCATAACCTCCCCCATATTGGTATCGGGTAAGAAAGATGTACGCATATGTCAATGGTTTACAGCATAGGTCAAATGGTAACTTTGTTCTTTTGTTTTTGGATATTTTAAACGGCAAATCTTATTGTTTGGCTCACTTTCAATTTGTTCACAGCACTTTCTTGGAACGTGAATGCCTTTCATTAACTGAAAAGTGATCACACTTATAATTCAAGTCCTTTCGAATCTCATGACTAAGGATTTTCCACACCATTAGATTTGATAGAGTTTTATTGATAGATTTTATTGGTAACAATCTAAGGACCAGTTATTTACTACCACCTTCTAGAATTTCCATCCATGGCAGCATTTGCGCAATTCCAAGAAATTTTACCAGCTAAAGACAAGCACTAATAGATTCAAACCAAGCCCAAATCCCTATTTTTTGTGTTTATTGACTATGCAATAATTTAGTTGAATAACCTAACGTTCCTTACCCACAAGGGTATGTAGGTCTGTGATTTTGCGAGATCGTCGGGTGTATTACATAGTAACGTATGTTATAAACAAAATACGAATTTTTGTTTATGAGAAAATCGCATTTGAAAAATCGCGAACTCTAGAGGGTCCGTACACATTCCCACATACGATTCAAACAATCAAATCCGATTAAAAACGAAATCAACAACTGGAAATTTATTTTAGCTAATAATCATTATTACATGATAAAATAGATGTAATACATTGGAAAAGTTAACCATCATATCCGTCACACCAGAAAATACGCAAATCGGCGATTATGTTCATGACATAGTGATGGATGTTGAATTTTCCCTATACTAAAGCATCTATATTCAGCTATTTTCAACTATACTATATTCAACATCCGTCATTATGAAAAACAACAATCGGCGTTTTCTGAACATCCGTCAAACCAACGTCCGTCATCGCGAATTTGCTCAATTTGGTTTATTACATAATGACGGATGTTGAGTGGATTGCCTCGATTCACCGCTTTGAACTGTAAATATAAATTTCTACTAATATCGATATTTATAAATTAATTACATATTTTGCTTTTGTCAGTTAAAAATGTAAGATGAGAATATTTACTAACAAAAGTATTTAAAAAGCCTTGGTGGGAAATCAAGTATACACTTCTTTGACAGAGGGTTCAACATCCGTCACTATGTAATACACAAAAGTCTTTGTTATGCAACATACGTCAAAATAGCAAAATTTCGAATTAAGATGAT
Organism: Ophioderma brevispina; assembly: GCA_023653785.1. Lineage (NCBI taxonomy): Eukaryota > Metazoa > Echinodermata > Ophiuroidea > Amphilepidida > Ophiodermatidae > Ophioderma > Ophioderma brevispina. Next base: position 31,318 of record JAMKCH010019598.1, read on the forward strand.
TAATTAATGAAGTACTCGCAAGTTTCGGCACTTGGCATGTTTGAAGATTTTGGTATTTAGTACCATTTCCCTTAATTTCTTAAAAATAATAAAAATTCAACATCCGTCACTATGTAATACACCCGACGAGTTATTTACTTTCACCGCCCATAATTTTTTTGTGCTTGTGCTATACATTACTGGTCATGTCGACCAGAAGATGTATATCACAACTGAACATGATCTAGCAAAGACGCCGTTGTTCTGAAATTATTGCGAAATAGGTTGACTGATAAAACCATCAATTTATGGTATAGCTTTCTTAAACAATCATTCCAAAAGAAAATTTAGAAATCTTTTTAACATCTTTTCATTCTTGTACAAGTCATATCAGGGTCCTCAACTGAATCGACAAATCTGAATAATCTTATTTATATGTGAACAATACCTAGGTATTAGAAATATATTCCTACTGGCCATGGGTTGATGGTGATAATGATGATAATGAATTTAAGATTTTTTCTGTAATAATGGTCACATTTCGAGTACGTCAATAAAAAGCAACCCTTTCGGAAGTCATGCATACATGTGTTCGGCAAATATTTTGAAAGCTCAAAATATTTACTCCGTTCTGAGAAAAAAAGAGCAGACTCATAGCTATGCCTGCTGAACGATTGTGTGTGTGGAAACCAATCATTGCAGCCGATGGAGAACAAATGTCACATGATTTCATGTTCTTTCATAAAGGTTCTCTTATTTCAAAATAAAATGTTTAATTTGTCAAGATATTACAATTTGTAACTAAAGTGCGTGTTCGTACTAAGGTATAACATTGATGCACACCTTCGAGTACTGATTATTTATTTTCTTCAATGTGGGTAATTCCATGTTTACTCGCGTTACATTTCGACAAAAGTTGACGCATCCAAGGTCATATAAATAAACTGAACATGGTTCTGGGTGAATTATATTCTCATATATAGACCAATTGTATCAAATCACAAAAAACATTCAAAGTGAGTTAACTATGTAATAAGTTATGACAAAATCTTGACAGTGACTCATGTTACATTAAAAAGACAACCTGTCATTACATGTTCAGATTTTATCCTAAAGGCAGCAACTGAGTTATAACACTAGGTGATTACCCAGTATTACAGCTATTATATACCATTTAGTGACTCCGTAACACTTTTTGGCACTGCTTGTTTCATCATATTCTCAACTGACTAATAATAAGGTGAATAAGGTTTTTCAGTAATTAATTCCAAACCACCGGTCAATGTTAAAGTAAAAAACATGTTTGTTAATTTATAAAAGAGAAAAGGAGCAGTTAAAAAGATCTACTTCTGTGAAACGATGGGATTCACTTTCCCCCAAAATTCACCTTTTGGAAATTAATTTGATACCGTATTATTTAATCTGACGAAAAGACCATTTAAATATTTTATCACGTAATCCCCTTTTTATTGATTAACAAATTTAGTAATTTTGTATTGGATGTGAGTTATTATATTTGAAATGCTGTTTTTGGAATATTCGATTTGTAAACATGGAATTACTTATGTGCATTTTCATCAGAGACTCTGTATTGTACAAAAATCTGTTGGATTGAGTGGAAACCGTTTCTGCTTTGAGTCACTAATTTTAATAAAATCCTCCAACATATATAACAAAGGGGAGCAGATATGAAAAATAATGGTTGCGAAATCAAACGCAATAAACCATTCGTTATAAATTACCGAAATCGATAATCTACCTGTTGAGATAAATGAATTAGGGACAAAGAAACGATTTGGAGTAATTTTGTAATACACTGATTATAAATTCAATTATTTCCCTGATAATTTTAATATCTTCTAACAGATAATTATGCGGCAATGAACATTGTCCTTCTCTCGTGTATAATGTTCCAGTTTGATGTGACGAAGTTAAATGACTTGGATAATAGCTCTTGGACCTGAAGCATGACGTTTTCCTGTTGTTGCTTGAGGTCGTAGAGCCTGGATGCAGCTTCTACATGGAACATTAAGTAAGGTTGTCCTCTAGACTGATGAATATGTATGCTTCAAGTAATGTCATTACTTGTAGAAAAAGGTTAGATTTTCTAAAATGACAATTAAAAAAAGATACTTTGCTAAAATAAAATAACATCGGTTCTAGGTTAAACTTATAGTAACATTTTTGATGAGAATGGTTTATGGTACGTCCCTTTATAATTTACAAGTGATATTTATGTTTTCTAGGCCATGAGGAAATGAGAGTTGTATGCAACTCAGGTGATGAATGCCCTAAGGCGGCAATACAATCATTCCCAGTTTGCAGTGTTATCGAGCGAGGCTAATGGTTTTAATAAATAATCTGAAAGGCAAGTCGCCAAATGTATAAATCTTGTGAAAATGAATGATACCTGCTCTATTGAAGGTCGCTTGTATAAGGACATTCCCATTAAATTGCGATAAGATAAGAGCAGCGTTTTTTGTTCGATCGAATGAAATGGTTCTAGGCTAACGCCTGCAAATAACGTCATTGTGATAGGTACGAGATAAACTCCCTCTCAAATCAGGTAAAATCTAGGCACATAATGGTATCGACAAAATACGGCAGATCAAAGCTCACATTATTCTCAATAAAAAATGGTTAGCGATTGAAAATTCAAGGTTTATGAGATTATTGTAATTTGAATAATCCTAGAATGTCAATATAGAAAGTCAATAAAAACAAGATTTCATTTAAATAATAGGTCAGTTTTCCCCTATTAAACTTGGTTTAAACATCTCTATCCAAGAGGCCTGTCTTTATATTGCCCACCATAACGAGAAAGACTAAATTGAACTCAGGGGTCATCTAGAGGTCATTTGAGAGTCATTGTTAAAATATTTACATATGTTAATGGAATTAATTAGTTCAAAATGTTAACGGAAATGCTCAGATCAGGGATTTAGGGTACTACAGTTGCATGATGACCGTCGTAGCCGTCTGAACATATTCCAAAATATGCAATAATTAAGGAAAATATCTAAGATATGCATGCGGTAAGATCTTGACAAAACTAAAGTATGTTCATCAGAAGATGGAAACAACCTATGATAACGTTGTTTTTTGTTTGTACATTGAGCCAAACACTAGGAACACAAGTGATTCTTACCGTGAACATCCTAAATAATCTTTCAAGTGTATTTTTTTCCCACAGCTTGGAACCTCTTCTTTAATTGCTACATGTTACCATATGTGGGCAAATATAAAGGGATCATGTTCCACACTATATACCACTACATGTCTAAAAAATCTATAGAAGTACATGCTGAAAAAAACACAAGGGTGAAATGATCCTTTGTATTTGTTCTAATATCTACTCTCTTTCAAAGTCACTTTCAACGACCGTCTTTCACCGACGTACCGTAAACGAAAACAAAAGGATGAAATCGTCTCTTGTATGTGCACCCAACAAAACACGGGGATCTAATGAGGAAATGTTAGTATTGATATGTGCTGAAAAACGAACAAAACTCCAATTGTTAGAAAAAAAAAAAAAACAACAAAAAACAAACCTGTCCTAAAAAGATTCAGGTGACCTTCAATATAGCAGAAAAGGGAGAAATGATACTATTACAGATATAAAAGCACCAAAAAGTGTGATACTAAGAATATGTGTGCTGTCTGAAACGTTTAAAGTATGTTTTAAGTGCTAGACGGTTGGCCACTCACCCCGAGGCTCATTTCCAGTAGTTCTACTCTTTTGTACTTGGACCTGTGCCAAAGCTATAATAGATCTTTAAAGAAATTTAAAACAAAAAACAATGTCGTTCGCGTCAGTTTTGTGATGTTGTGGTAGCGAATTAAAGTGTCAAATAATAATTCTTTGTTAACCTTCCGTAAAAAAAACCTGCTACTTATGGTTTTACGTGGGAAAGGGGTTGCCGATTGATTGAAATTCCTTCCCACATTCGTTACGGTGAGTTTCGTTTGCCGAACCTTCTATAACCAAATCACTGCCATCGCGGGGTGACCGTTAAACAAAGTTAAATTTCCTGTAATTAGATTTGCAGTGAGGTGCGGGACAAAGTGATCGATTAAAGGGGGTGTTAAGGCAGGAATTTTAAGGAAGTGTTTCTTGCCGTATCTTTTTAATTATTGTTCCAACATATATAAAAGTATACATATTTGAGACGGAAATGATTCAAGAAATCCAAATATTATAATCTTTTTTTACCAAAAATATGTATTTATTGAGGAAATCATGAAAAATGGTGATTTTCACTCATTTTTTGTTCCCTATAAAAATATAGAAATGTTATAAAAATGCGCATTGTTCGTTTTTCAAATTACTTACCAAAAAAGGCAAAAATCCGCGTGCATCAATTTGAAGCAAAGCAAAAATTGTTCAAAGTTGGACATAAATCCCGATTTTTAACAAAAAAATAAAAACTAAAAAATACCGACCCTAGATTTTGATATGCTCTATCCGATGCATTTCATTTCTTACCTGTTGCTGATATGGATTTCGAGTTACTGGAAGCCAAAAATCACGAATTATCGCCGAAAGTGAACATAGAGATTAGAAAATCGCCATTTTGTCAAAATGTTGTTCCGTTTCGCTACAAAATATGGCCTTATTCCAAAACTCAAGCGTTTCATCTCTTATTTTTCACACTGTTTCTGCACCAGGTCACATTACGTCATCTGGTTTCTTTATGATCAAAATCCAACAATTGTTTAGGCTCAAATCTTGAACTTAAAATCCCGTTCTGTTTGCAAAAGCAACTCACGTGGGCAGCCATTTTACAATTGGATACAAGTTACCATGGATATGCGTCATCGAATCGATGCACTACTTTTGCTCGCGCGCAACAAAAAGCACAGACGCGTATTGCGTAATACGAGAATTACCCGCCTTTTTCAGTTACGTTCATGTGTTTTTTTTTTGGTCAAAAATGCGTAACATATAGTCAAAGTAAAATGAACAAAATATGAGGAAAAATTAATATATATAGATTCTGTTAAAGTATAGATGGAAAGAAACATGTTAGCCGTTAAACATGGAAAAACTAAAAAACTGGCCCAGTTGACAAGTTGCTGACTTAACACCCACCTTAACCCCATGCTATAATTCGGTCGCAGCCTGAGCGATTTCTGCTCGTGAGCGTGCGTAACACTTGAACTTGGATCAAAATCGCACGCCAATCGCTCGCTGCGCCTGGAAGTATATGATGGGCTTTATCTGCAACACAACGCACAATGCGGCAGCGAAATATGAACTGACTTTAATTTAAAAGGACACAAGGATAATTTGTTTGAAACATGCCCTAAATTTATGCAAAACCTTGAGGTTTTTTGTATTAGTTTTCTGTGTACCATCCTACACCTGATTGGTGAGACTGATGCCATTGTGAAGGGCAAAATGGCTCATTCACCCTTTTTCAAGTGAGGACTCTTGATTTTGAAAACCAAAGAATTTTGAACTGCAAACCGCTATATGATGTATTCCAATGATGTTTTGCACTATTTTGACCTGTGAAAAACACTCATAACATTAAAGACAACGTGTTCTAAAGCCTACATATAAAATGCTACAAATTAAAGGCTGGCTCGGAGATTTCCTGAGGATGGCGCCCTCATTTCTGACAATGTGTTTTTTTTATACTAATATTTGAGGACTGTTGCAATTAGCTAAGCTCAATTCGATGTCCCTCATATAGATAATCACAAAATTGATTGAAAAAATTTCGATCCTGAATTTTTGTATACACTATCCTATGGAATAACTTTGGAATCGAGTATTTTAAGTGGCTACCTTTAGTTACCCCCCCGGTGGACTATTTCTAATTAATACACACAAAACATATAGTTCGGAATCTGAGTAAGCTTTTAAGGAGTGCGTGTCAAAATACGTTACTTCGACCATATGGATTCGAGTCATAGTTTCCGTACCTTACCCTCTAATTTAAATCCTAGTCTGCTGAAACCTCACAAATAGCACATCGGTTCTGGGCTGGATTGCATCATACTTATTACAGTTGATGTTTTATTAGTCTCACTTTCATTAAAAGTTTTCGACGATTCTAGTCATGCTGAGGGGTTGTCTATGTTTATACAGGAAAATCAAAATCGGACTTTTGTTATTTTGTGGATTGATGTCAAAATATAAAATTATAAGATTTATTCGGGTTTTTATGTGAACAGTAAAGTTGTTGTGATTATTACCGAAACATGTTTTATGGATATGTAGCGTTATAATGGTAGACAGTGGGGAGGTTGCGAAGACCCATAAAACGGTTAACGCGAATACCTATTCTTATAGCCCTGGAGCTGACAAATTTGTAAACATTTTTAATATTTTTAATTGTTTTCATGTTTGATTGAATATGTTGACAGACTGACAGAAACCCCTGAAACGTGATTCTTAAGTGCTGCAAGTGGAGCCTTAAGGAGAGGGGGCCAAAACAAAAGTTGGTACAGGGGTAAAATTGTAAAAATTGACCGTTTTGGATAGGATCTCAACCGTTTTTTGGATATTGGATCTCAACATGAGATCCAATCATGTTGAAAAGCACACCATGTGATGTGTCTAACCATTAAGGATTCAGAAACGGTATAGTGTGTAATATGTACTGCCTAAAGTTTCAGAGTTATAGGCTAAAAAATAGCAAAATTCAATAATACGGGTCAGTTTCAGTTGTTGACAGAGGGGTCAATTTTAAAAGCTTGCTCCGCTGTGGATAAAAAATGGTGCAAATTATTGGTGGAGTTCATCGGATTAAAATAAGGATAGTTTTGCCTGTCTTAAATGCTTAGCTTCCGATGTAGGGGGCACAGAAGGTCAACGTCCATTGAAATCAAATGGGGCTTGATCTTGTTACCACCTACTTTCTTAAGCAAGACATTTGCGACACTCAAAACTATTCCTTAATTTTATCCTATGAGCTCCACCAATAATTGGACACCATTTTTTATCCAAATCGGAGCAAATTTTAAAAATTTGAACCCCCCTGTACAACTGAAATTGACACCTTTTTATTGATTTTGGATGTTTTTAGCCTATACTCTGAAACGTTAGGGTGTTGACATATTACAAACTATACCTTTTTGAAATCCTTAGGTTAGACACATAACATGGTGTGCTTTTCAACCATTATTGGATCTATTTACAAAAATTTGACACCTGTAAAACCTTTTTTTGGCCCTCTCCTGAGGCACCACTTGCGGCACTAAGGATCAAGTTTCAGGGTTTCTGTTCAGGTCTGTCAACACATATTTAATCACTCAAACCTTTGTACTTGGAGATGTGTTACAAATGTGGGCTAGCTCCAGGGGTTATACGCCTATTGAAAATCTGTCACCTGAGAGTGATTGAATAGATCAGGACGTAAGAATAGGCGCTTTGCATTACACGGTGTGATTCTTAGTAACGCCTATTGTTTTTTTTATGGCTTATTGATTCGCCCGCCAGTTCTTTCATTTACCACAAGGGGTATCATTTACTTGACCTGTCGTCCATTTACAATGAAGTGTATTTGTTTACCTTACCTGTCTTCATTTACATGAAGTGTTTTTCTTTAGATCGGGTGTATTTCGTAAGACTAAACTTTGTGTCATCAAGACAGTGGCCCCAATTGTAGCAAGAAAAGGCGGGGCTGACAATTTGCCAGCACCGCCTTCTCACCAAGCACCGCCTTCTCAGAGAACGTGATTCACGCGTAATCGAATGTCATGAGTATCAAATCCAATCAATCAGAAAGTGTTTTTGTTACCCTTAACATCAAGCAATGCCGATAAGAAATAAGCTACGCCTCTACGATGAAATTAAGAGCTAAAGAACAGACGCCCTATTTTTTTTGTTGTTTTTTGTGTTGGGTGGTGGTTGTGTTTGTTTTTAAAAAAAGATATAATTTTTTTGTGTTTTTTTGGAGTGTGTTTGGTGTTTGTTTTTTTTTTTTTAACCGAAAATTAAAACTTAAATAAAATAACCCCTTTTGTTTTTTTGTTTTTTTTTGTTGTTGGTGTTGGGGGGGGTGGTGGTGGTTTGGGGTTGGGGTTGGGGGGGGGGGGGTGGGGGTTGGGGGGGGTGGCTGGGCCCTCATTAACACGCTCTGGGAAAGGTTCCCTGTTGCCCCTTCCATTTAATTTATATTCTTTGAGTATAACCTTTGTTTTCGAAACCACCTCGAAGCTTTTTTCTACATGACATATGCATTTTTTGTACACTACATTTCCTTTTTCGGAACTACCCCATATGTTTTGTACTCCATACGCATTGTGAACACTAACTTTTGAATTTAAACACTACATTTTATATTTGAAACTACCACGTAAGCATTTTTACACTTCCATTACGCAGTTTTGCATACCTTTTATATTTCGTTGGCATTTCCTTTTACCTATTCAATTAGTCCAGAGCCAAAGAAAAAGAAATATTTTTTCGAATCTCGTCGGGTGTATTACATAGTGACGGAATGTTAAACAAAATACCAATTTTTGTTTTCGAGAAACCATTTGAAAAATCGCGAACTCTAGAGGGTCTGGTACCATCCCCACATACAATTAAAACAATCAAAATCGATTAAGACGAAATTAACAAGTGTAAATTATTTAGCTAATATTCATGAATTCTTTAGCTAATATTCATGATGTGAGGTTCTAAACTGCGTTTTCAATTAACTCAGGACCTATAGTTCATCATTATTCGAAAGTGAACGTGAAAAACTACTCGTTGGTAAGTTGTTTGTCAAACTGGGCACGGTTAAAATAAACCTGTAAAAACCAGGGATTTGCCTGGCAGCTGGGACTCACAACGTAGAACTAAAATAACTGAGCCGGGCCGTCACAAATACAAACCATTGCAGGAACGTAAAATAACATCCATCTTCAACGTTATTTTTGGTTTTTGACTTGTTCAATACAATATTAAGATTTTTTAACAAGTTTTACAATCCTCTGACAAATTTTCACTTTGTAGCTATGGCTCATACAAACGTGGTTGTAAAAAGTTATTTCAGGCAAAAACAAAAAATTTTTGAGGAAAAGGCAATACACAAAAAGGAAACGTGAAGAAATAAAAATTTTAAACCAGTTTTAAACACTTGTTTTTATATGGTAATGTATACATTTTAATGTCAACCAATTACTTTATCATCATATGAGTAATACATGTCCCTTACATATAGATTCGAACCAGGGTCCTTAAGATTACAAGTCCTCAACCTTTATCCACACACTACATGAACTTTACAGATATCCGATGCTAAAATTAATATGTACTCTTTTTTAACTTTTCCCAATTACACTAATATAATACAAAAGGAGAATAGATTCTACAAGAGCTTTTAAAACTAGTTTTAACAAATGAAAGGGAAAAATAAGATTTAATTTTTTTTAATGAACTTTCCTTTAAGACGTAATTTTACATAATTTTATAAGTAAACATTTTTCAATATCCATATTCTTACATTAAAAACAAGTATATTAAAAAAGAACGTAATTAGGAAAATATAAGAACGGTCAGCGGTAGTAAAATACTACCTTTTTCAAAATGTGTAGTATTATTTTTAACCACTGTTTATTTTACATTTTTTTCTCTTTTTCTGCTTCCATATTGTAAATTTTATGTTAGTATAGGGTAATAAAGCGTGAAGATTATTGAATAATTGGGTTTAACCGTATTTAAAAGGTAAAGTTTCCTGTCTAAAATTAGGAATTAACATTTTTAACAGTGTGCGACCTAACATCTTTGTGCAGAACCAAAACCCTACTTGCCGCTAAAACCCCATTTCAATATTCATTTTCACGCGTTTAGTTTGCAGAAATCGGAATCATTCAACTATATGAAATGCAGGTAAAAACAGATGGCCAGACAAACTTTTAATTAAATTGTATGAAAAGAGGTCCTACATTAAATAATGATTCTTCTTTTCTGTCTGCGTATGAAGGCAGCAGCTAAATATGTTTGAAGCGTTGGAGCCAACTCCACTTTAATTGGTTGGGTTTTGAGAAATCTGTGTCCACCGGAGGACGAAAGGTAGGGCACTCATATAGAATGTGATTCCGCAGCTGTGTTGGAGAACCACATTTGCAGGCTGCGATGGCTTCATCCCCATCCGTGCATATTATGCTATTGAAGCGACCGACTCCTGTGCGTATCCAGGGTTTAATGTGACCCATTCCTTGCGTGGGAGACTGCTGCCAGGTGTGTCATTCCGTCCCAGGTCTTGTAATAGAGAGTTGATCTGGTCTTGGAGTACTAGCCAGGCAGCATTCCATGTCTTAGATGTTGAATGGGGAACTGGAGATTTTAGCAGCGTGGTCGCCAGAAAGGTCGGCGAGAGCGTTCTCTGTTATACCGAGTTGGTTGATTCTTTACGTGTTATGGCATTCCGGTGCTGTTGTCATCAGGTCCTTATTCACTAGTTTGTGTGTGTGGTGTTTCTCCTACTCACGTCTCCGAATTACTGCAGGTGCAATTCCTGAAAGCACTGCTAGGAATTCAAATGGAGTTGACGAGGCAGCCAGTGATGGTTCTCAGGTCCTCGTTGAGTACTGGGTGGTCCGCTTTCTGTGTGGAGAGCTGTTGCAACATGCTGGGGCGGCATATACAGCAGTACTGTAGACCAGAGCCAATGCAGTGGTGCGTGGGTCGGTTGGGGGCTAGCACCCCATGAAGGTCCAGCAAGTCGGCACAGGAGGTTATCCTCGAGATACCTTGGCGCATACGGACTCGAGGTGCTGCCGGTAAGTAAGCTGCCGTTCAAGCTTCACGCCAAGTAGGTTTGGTGTAGGATTGTAATGGCAGAGGCGCTCCATTGAGGTTGATTTGAAGCTGGCGATGAGCCTCTTTGTGTTGAGGTGGGAATCAGTAGCGGTGGTCTTGGCTTCGCTCAGCTTCAGTCTCCAGGTCTTGAGATATGCTGCAAGTATGGTCCATGTCTGTAGTAAGTGTGCTTCTACTTCTGTCCAGTTGCTGTCCGAGTGGAGGAGGGCAAGATCGTCGGCGTAGCCATATTGTCTAGATGTTGTTTGAGGTAAATCGCTGATATGCAAGTTGAACAGCATGGGAGCCAGCACAGATCCCTGTGGTACCCCGTTCCTCAGACGACGCAGACGGCTACTCTGCCCATCACTGTTTTGAGAATAAACTACGGTTGGGCAAGCATGTTACATATAAATTGTACAAGGTACGATCCGAGATGGTCCTGAAAGCTTGAGTGTCAGGCCTGGTGCCACACGGTGTCGTATGCTGCAGTAGGTCCACCAAGATGACGCCTGCCTTAAAGAGAACCCGTACAACGAATTATATTATACAATAACTCTATAAAATAATTATCGAGTGATTTCATTGAAAACGGAATTATATTACCAAAGAAATGATTTAAAACCATCTATTCTGACCATGTGCTATTTAAATTCGCGCTATTGTATAACGTGTTATGTGATAACGGTCGGCACGTTTGCGTCATACATGCCATAGCAAATACACATTATGAAAGCGTCACGTGGGCAGGTGTATGACGCTTCTCTGCCGTAAGTATCGCATAACACATAGCGCTCTGAGCCAATCTAGACATCGTGGGTCACATTGCATCAGGACTCTGCTGGTATGTTATCAGGGCCCTGGGCCTTTCCACTCTTTAGTTGGCTGATAGCAGAGTAAGCTCATCTAGTGAGAAGGATGTTGAAAGTGACCCGTCCACACCGGAGGCTCGACGATGTTTGGTGATCTCTTTTTTGACAGAGCGAGTGTGATCCTTATCAATGTTGC
>JAMKCH010019599.1:0-21995 GCA_023653785.1 Ophioderma brevispina
ACAAATGTGTATTTCAATTGATCAAACAGTTTGGATAATATTATTATAGTAGGGTTATAAACGAGAATCCTGTTCTAGAAGTTTGGGGAAGAAGGTTTGAAGATGTTTTTCTATAGTTTGAAGGTTGCTGAATCAGAATGTTTGGGTCTAATCTCTGGGAAATATGGGGAACTTGGTAAACTAATGGGTAAAATTAGTACAGGGGTAAATTTGAAATTAGGTCAAATTGTGTTTAAATGTGCACTAATGTATTTGTCTCATTATAAGGATTAAAAAAGGTATAATTTGTGTAGTTCCGACCTTTAGTTATGCGGCTACAGCCCTGATAAGGTTCAAGGTCATTCTGGGGCAAAAAAAAAAGTGCTTAGATTTTGTTGCAACCGGTGTCAAATTATTGCCCTGGTCACACTGAAAAGAATGACAGCTCTGTATAAAGTTTGAGGTCAATTTCTGGTGACCCCTATAGACCCAGTAGACCCTTGTTACATTTTGCCCACTAATTACGAAACCAAATGGCAAACATTGTAACATAAGGCAAGACGAACAATTTGACACCAATTTCAACAAAATCGGAGCAATGGGTAATGTTTACCCCCATGATGAGCTTGAACCTTAATAAGGCTGTAACTGTTTAACTAAATGCCGGAACCTAGACAGACTATACCTTTTATGACCCATAAAACAGAGTGTGGTCAACCACGTCTGGGAATGAGGTTTATGATTTCGCTTTAAATACTGTCTAAATAATCATTTTTTAGACCTGAAATGACCTGAATATTTGTTTTGATGAGATAAAGTAGTGAGATAAAGCTGTGGATCAGACCATCCACCCTTCGATGACTAAATATAAACCCTGTATATCTCTTTAATCCCTAAATGCTATTTTTTGCCTCTTTTAAAAAATCACGGAGCCCCCCTTGCATTGTATTTAAGGGAAAGTGCTACTAGATCTAACAACACAAATAACGTAATTTTGGATAATAGTGAAGAGATGGGAGAGAGAAAGAGTGAGAGAGAGGGGGGGGGGAGAGAAAGAGAAAAGAGAGAATCAGAAAGAAAAGAAAGAGAGAAAAAGGGAAAACAGATATAGACATAGACGGGAAACGAGAGCAAAGAGAGAGGTAGTTAAGACACAAGGGAAAGACTGCGGGGGCAGGTTGAAAGCCAATAAAATACATATAAGCAATAGGCGCCAATCAAATAAAAATAGTCGCATTACCTACTAAATAGCTTTTTCAGGGTCTCTTGCATGAACATATTATTAATCGATATACGATAAGCTGAAAAGGGTACGTTTTCTAAATAATTGTTGGTTAATCTGAGAGTAAACCATATGTGGGTACCCAGAATCACCACATATAACAAGTCAGCGTCCAGCATAATAGTGGGAAGTGCTTCATGCTCTTGGCTTTGTGTAAGTAGCCCCAAGTAGGGCCAAACCGAACTAATGTCAGTTATATCATACAAAATGAAAAGAGTAAGGTTTTTTTATGTATCTTGGTCACGCCGTGGGATTTTTTAATATTGTCAGAATGATTTATCAAAATGGTAGCTTGTATTAGATGCAATGAATTATTGTCAAAAAGGCTAACTTACAATGTAATGGGATTTTATATCCCCGTGAACGCGGAAAAGCCGTACTAGTATAAAATTAAGGAATTATATTAAACGAGGTCATTTCAGATTTTTTTTATTCTATTCAAAATTTTAAAATTACAAATAGAAGCCAGAGGACCAAAATAATGTATATTGTATCTATAATTCATTGCTACCGGTACTTAATTTGGAAAGAAAAGAAAAATCCATTTTTGATATGAATAGCAATTCTGCATTATTTACCCTTCTTTTGGAAATGATGCATGGACGTGCATATCAAACGTTGTAATTGTAATTATAGTTTAGTATTGTTCATCATGGAAAAGGGATAAAGTAGGGATCGATTTCTACCCTTCAGCCTTGCGGAACCTTTTAAAAAATGCCACAGATAGCAAAACATATCAAAAATTCTCTGGAGTATATCACACAAGAATAGAACATGTACGAAACTTTTTGTACACATTAAAACATACTGGTTAAAAAAACAATGTACTAGGATTTAGTAAAAGCTAATCCTCAGTGTCTGCAATTGTGCAGGTTAAGTATAATTTAAGGAAAATATTCAAACGGACAGCTTATGTTATAAGCTTTTAATTTGCTACAAAGATCATTCAAAAACCCGGGTAGGTAAACCGGAGGATGGATTGTGGGCAGTTAGATCAGCGTTCTACGCCTCATAAGCATGTGGGTTCGAGCTCTGCTGTGCCAATGTGTCGTGCACTTGGCAAGGCACTTTACCTAGTTGCTTCATATGCTGTGAATGTAAACAGACTCGTTGCGCTGCAGGAGTGGCGAACACCTACAGCAACGTTATATGTTTGGAGTCTGGCCCAAGCGCCAGATCCAGCGAGATGTGCCACTACGCTGCGGGCGCACGTGTAATATACATAGATGAGCTAAGCATACAGTTACGACCTAGTTTTCAGGTTAATTGCGGGGGTGCAGAGGCATAAGAGACATAATGCTTCAACTCCAATCTTGCGTCTTTGCGTGGAAAATTAGTATTATTTATTGCATTGGTACCCGGCATTACCCTGGAAATTAAAAGGTCGTTAGTCTCTTTCAAGTTATAATAGCGGTTTTTGCTGTCCACGTATTTCAAATAGCATGAATGGCCGTACAGCGACGAAGCAAACGGTGTCCCAGAGACATCGGGGCATTTACTGAAGGGAGAAAAAATGGACGGTGGTAAACCACACACAATGCACCCACAATTTACTATGGATGATCTTTCCTCTTTTTATGCCCCCATCGATCTTATAAGAATGGAAAAGTAAAGAAACTTTATTACATGTACATGTTCTGGAAGAGTTGAATGAAAACTATACGAAAAGAGTGACAATGATTTCCGATGAACGAAAATGGTAAGTATTGTCTTTATTTTGTAGACCAAAACATGCCACAATTTTACAAAAAGTGTCCAAATATTCTTATCGCTGGGTTTATAAGAATAGGCTAAACTTAAATTGTCGCAGCCATCAGGGATTCCTCTTAGGCTCGTTTAACCTTCCCTAATCCAAAATCGGAGATTTGGCTATTACAAATTTGTTCATAAAGCAAGTCCTGGGGTTTAGTTCTTACATTTAAATTACAGATTGATCAATTTGAATTGCGAGGTTACAAAATGTAATGTCATCTATGGGGAGGAGAATTAATGGAAATTAAAAATGGTAGTAATGTGTTTTCTAGTCTATTAGACAACACAAATTGCTCGTGTGTCTTTGAATGAAACAAACAGGAAAAACGTCTTTCAGTAACCTCGATTAGCTTCTTCTTAGTTGATAGCCAGTATTCTCTTCACAAGGCCGACTCTCTTGCAGTTCCTAGAGACTGTTGCAAGAGGTTGGACTTTGCTTAAGAACTCTATGGATTTAAGGCGGTTGGCAGCATGTATCTGTCCAGACATAGGGTTGCTTCAATTAGATACTTGGCAGCGACGCTCTGGCAATGCTCGCTACGTACGCGGAGGCTGGCATTCCTGCGATAAAGCCGGCAGGAGGCTTTTAATTTAATGCTGAATCAAGCTTCTTGGCATGGGTGGAGTCTTTCCCAGACAGGGCAAGCAATTACTCTGCACATGAGTAGAACAGGCAAGTGCCGTTGATCTTAGGCCGTATGTGGGCGAGCACCCACTCTTGTGCAAAGTTAGTTTGTTACAGATGTTATTGCGTGTGAAATACTGTACTCTTCGTCTTCTCGATGTGGTTCTTATAAAGAGAGGCGGTCCAAGGTAACGCCTAGGTAGACGGGTTAGCATAGTGCTCCAGGGGTGTTCCAGACAGGTAACTTTAGCTGACGTTTGGCTTCCACGGTTTGCGTTCGTAGATGGGAAAGCACCCACACTGTGTATAGTGGATTTGAACGTAGGTGGTTTCCCTCAAAATAAGAATGAGTTCATGCAAAGTTTGGAGAGTCTCTCTTTCAAACAAATGTGAAGTCGGCATCTTGTGCGCTAATTCCAAGATCGTCTGAAAAAGTAAAAACGACAGTTTCCTGCAACTCATAGTTGGTCGTTGGTAGAGATGTTGAACAGGAGAGGGCAAGCATACTTCCCTTGTGGTAGACCATTCTGAGCCTACGCCATCGGCTAGTCTTCCTCCTAGCTGCAACAAAAGAAAATCCGTTTGCCAGCAATCCTCGGATAAGCTCAGTCAAAGCGGATGTGTCCTGGTAATTTCCAGAATCTTATGAGTAGGAATCTGTGATTGAGAGGTCGTACGCTGATACGTCGACGAACACAGCTCCGGTTACATACCCTTCTCGAAACCATCCTCCACGTGTTGAGTTATGGTTGAGTACTTGGCTTGTTGTGATTTGCCTGACCGGAAACATGATTGTAGTAGAGGAGTTCGTCTACCAGGTGCAATACGATTGGCAGGAGACGTTCAAAGAGCTGTAGGTATGGATGAGGGAGGATATTGGCGTAGCTCTTGGGATTGAATGGATCTTTCCCAGGATTTAGAAGTGCCATAACATGTGCTTTCCTCCAGATCTTGGACCTGTGAGAAAATAAGGCAGCATTGTAGAGCTCAAAGAAGCCATTCCTTTGCTACCTGGGCGGAGTTTTTAGCTGCTCCAGTTGAGATGTTGTCAAGGGCCTACTGCTTTTCCTGGGTTGAAGTTTAGCAATACCGGATTCCAATTTGTCAATGTTTAAAGGGGGCGAGTAAAACCAGGGTCGCCAATAAACCTCTTATTGTCTAGTTTGATCTTCTTGGGCTTCTTCGTGCACTTGCCCATTTAAAAGCTGTTGGTGGGCAACTTTGTTGGGTGTGACATTTGGCTGCTGTGGAGGTTTCTGTTGGGATTCTCCTCAGGGCTTTCGGATGGTAGACCATGCTTCTTGCTGTTATGGGTCATATCGGGTGGATTCAATTAAAGTAAGCCAGGTTTTGATCTTTTCCAGGGAGATCCTCTCCGAAACTCCTCACCTGTAGCAGTTGTTTCAGCCCCGAAAGGGATCAGATTCAAACATGGTGGAATTTACTATGAGATTCCTCTAGCACATTTCCTGGATGGCTGTATATATTCCGTCCTTACAGCCTTCTGGATATGAATTCCGGGCAGTATTGTTCACTAAGTTGGTCAAATTTGTCTTAGTTATGGGTTTTGGAGCAATCCCTCTTCAAGTTATGCTCCAGAGTATCAGTGAATATTGCCCGTTGCTTTAATGTAGTTAAAGCGACGCTTAAAAGGCCACTGTGTTTGGTCTTACTGCAGCGTGGACTTGGATACCGATTGGCCGATGTTGACTTAGTGGAACAGGATCCAGAACCAATGCTTTGCTAGGCGGAATTCCCAGGTTCCGAGGAAGGATATTTGCGTCGGAGGGAACGGATTAACTGCGCCAAGGGGTTATAAAATTGTTCCGTGAAGTCTTGATATCAAAATAAAACACTGACCTCTCCTGTCAGTGTGGACGTACTTGAAGTGAAACATTCCAGATGTAATCCCGTAATTGGTACTCAATGCCATATTGTCAGTCTTCAGACGAACCCAATTATCGATGGTGTGGCTCAAAAAATTTTAAGTGGACAATGAATAAATAACTGTGATCCCAGACAATAAGGTGGATTGATCGATCAATACTGCTAATTGGCTATAAAAGATTATCTTCGTGCGGCGTATAAATGTTCCGTGTGAGGTTGGTTTATTAAAATGTGCATATTGCTGCGGCTACTAAGATATTTTGCGTGCGAACAGTTCCGCGGAGGGCTTTCTACGAGGCCATACTTTGATATGAAACTGGGATCTCGCCCTAAACAGGTTAGAGATGTTTTTTACTAACAATGGCTTAGATCAGGGTGTAACCTCTCTCCACGGGCGCTATTGAAATGATGCGCGCTTGGTCGGATATGAGCTGTAATACCGTAGTCGCCTTTTTTTTGAGTAAAACGTTTCCTTGATTTTGCTTCCTCTCTCACACAGCTCACCCCTTTTCTCTCTCTGTGAATCGTATATGGAATGACAACTTGAACCGTTTACGAAATTTCGAGCCTTCTATGTCTCAATGTGTTATCGATTACAATCTCGTGGTAATTAATCTTTTTCTAAAGCAACACAACCAATTAAATGCCTTTTTTGAATTGACCATTTTCTATAATCAAAGGTACCCCAAATACATTATGTTTTGTGGTGTAAGCTGATTCTCCCAAATGATTGCAATTATTACTTTACTTGTCGTTTTAATGAAATTAAAAAGGATAAAATAAAGTAATCTTTGCATCTCTAAATTAGAAAAAAAACGCCCAATTTATTCACATAAAGAAATAGAAATCAAAGTGCTCTAAGAATAAGGTATGTCATACCAAAAGTGTTAACTAAAATTGCAATTAAAGGAAGTGCGCCTTACCTTGCGATGTTCGTTTCCTATCTAATGATATCTGGTCACCATGTAAAACCACTTGACCAGACAGCCGCTAAAATGTTTGAGCTTGCTGACATGGTTGGAAAAGAAATACAAGCTCCAAATGCCGGAAAAGTACCGCAATTGCAGGAATAAAACATAATGGAAAACAAATGAAGTTAAATTTAAAAATTATCAAGAAATGGAGCAGTTAATAATCATTATACATGTTTATCTAGAAATATTCCATTAGGAGCATTAGAGTCCGGTTAAGGACTGTGTTGTTTGATTGTTGTATCGTCTTAAAATAGACAATAAAAAAGATGCACATAAAACAAGTAATCGTATCTAAACACTTCACCTCTTTAGATAGCTTAAAAATGTAAAAATTACTCGGGTTTGCAGACAATCTGAAACATATTAGGGAATAATAAAATGTAACATTAATAGAAACTATTTGAACAAATATCAAGGCTCTGTCGAATCGAATCATGGGAAATAAAAATCCCATTAAATACATCGTACGTGCCTGATAAAGCCATGACTTGTTTGTGCATGCTAGTCCTGTCGATAGATGTTTAACGAGGTGTGAATCTTCAATCCCTCATGGGCTTTACTTCATTGGTGGGTCTGATAACGTCGTAACTCGACTTGTATAAACATTATGTATCCATGGTAAACTGTAGTAGAAAGTCAATCTTTGCTGAGTCAGTTTAAATCTTAGTACGTTGAATGAACTAGAATTCTTACACAATTGTATTATATACAATTTCAAAAGGCTTTTAACCAAAACAGTGTACATGAGCTTAGTACATATTTGCTTGTTAGCGGATTCCGACCACCTATTTACTCACGTATTACCAGTTCACCTAGAGGCTTATCTAGGTTAATCGACCCTAACACCACTAGTTTGTAAAAATAACGTCACTGTACGCATAAGCCTAAAACCTGGACTAAAACACCCCTTCAATATCCGGAATAGTCCCCAGGCTTACCAACTTGACCGCAATAAAGGAAAAACAAAACACTGTTGTCACCGTAAATGCCCATTAAAACGCGAAACAAATGTGAATATTAGTTCCAAACCATACTCAAGAAATCGAATTTAAAAAAAAATTAAAAATGCCTAAACAAAGGCGTTTATGAAAAAACGAGTTTTTTATTTTTACAAAGATGTCTTGGAAAAGGGCCATGGTCCGATCGTTAATAGCCTCGACCCAAAGCCCATTACCAGAAGTGGTAAAGATTTCGGTATCTGAGAAAAAGCTACTATTTTTCTCATTTACCCTGTGAAATCTGAGGGCTAAAGGATGTTTGATTTGGATGTTATGAGCGAAAATGCGACCAATTTTGGTCGACCAATATTATTTTTAAAGAGTACTCTATGGGGATTACAAAATCACGTTTTTAGCTCTCACGTCAAAACGGGTTGTCCCCCTTAAATTGATTTGCACACTACAGCAAAATTAAGGTATATCTGGGATTTCCAAACATGAAAATGCTGGATTTAATTTTGATTCCAATGAATCTTTTGAAGGATTGCCTGACGTTTAATAGGAAAATAAGATAAGGTTTAGCTATCGTATATTTATAGATATGCTCATATCACTTAAAGAAAGATTCTTATCTGGAGTACTTCTTAAGGTGCTTAAAGACGTAAGTACAAGCAATGCAGATAGAGGATAAAAGATTCAGAACATATTAGTACGTCGACATTATCATTTCATGTTTTGTAAACAAACAACTAAAAACCTGTTTTCTGACTGTCTTAAAATAATTAACCCGAAAAACATTGCACTTGGCACCTTTGCATTTGTAGACAGAGTTTTCTTCAGAAGGTTTAAATTTGTGTTCATTAAATAAAGCCTAATTCCAACGATTTGATTTGTTTAGTTATTTAATTAGTATGTTAATTATTTAGTTTATATATGTATTTTTTTAAGTTGGAGCACGTTGTAATCTTGTAATGTTTGTAAACATTTTTTTTAAAGTTTATTTCTATTACGATAAGTAGTAAACTCTGAAAAAAGGACGTTTTCATTTCAACATTTCAATGACAACTCTGTTTCAATTAAACATTTTTACATTTCGATCCGCATTGTATGCGTACTGTACTATGTCTTTTTGTCTCCTTAAAACTAAAGTCAAATGTCGCCAATCTTAAAATATATATTGGATATATTTAGAAAGAAATTTAATTACTGATCATGAATTGTTTCATTATCAGAACCAAATCGTAGGTACGGAAGAATTGTGTCTCTTCAGTATGTTGAACGTTGTTTACCTTTCTTATCTGAATACTTCTTGATGTCTTCATATTCTGCTCACATTTAAAATAGATATTCAGAATAGACATTTCATATTCTGTCACCGTTTATTTAGGGTTACCATGGTAAAGTTTGAAAAATGGTATCTGATTATGCAAACTTCTCAAGGTAAATCGATCTATCTGAACAAAAGATGTATCTGAATATTAATTTGCCAACCCAAACAAGGTGTGCCTTATTGTAGCTTTCTTCTAACGGAGACACATTCTTTAACGCGTACAAAGGGACTACAACCTCCCATAATATAGATACTTGAAAATCATTTTGGCGTAAAGATTGGATTTATTCGCATTTGAATATTGTACCATATTGTGTTTTAATTTAATTTTGTTTATAACGGTATTGATCTAGTGATTATTGTTATAATACTCATTTTTAAAAATTTTACATTGATTGCGATTAAACATTTCGGTTTGGGGAAGAAATTATTAAAAAAATAGATTTTAATGCTTTTTGGTGGTTTTGTTTTAAACTGTTTTCAATATATGCCAGATGTCTGTTTTTACCAAAATTCGTACAAACACCGTCCTTGGTTTTGAATATGAATGAAGTGAGTGAATGAGTGAGTGAGTGAGTGAGTGAGAACTGTGGAGTGAGTGAAGTGAATGAATGAAGGGAATGAATCGAATGAATGAATGATGAAATGAAGGAATGAAAAGCATAGGGCGATTTACAAATTATGTCACATTCATTGGAGCGAATGTTAGATAGTAAAAATTCCAAAGGCATCGAGGCATTAACTTCAGCCTAATATTGTACTTTTATTATTAAAACGCGTCTGCTTTAATGTGTTGAATTTGGAACCGCTTTAAGATGCATGTCGTGTTTCAGTACCTCCTGTTTTATTAATTGATTCATAGATTATCCTTGAAAGACGAAGAGTATGCTTCTGTGCAATAGTCAAAAAATGGCTCTGGGATACGATCTGAAGGTGTTGTCTATAAATAATTATACCGAAACCTTCTGACAAGGACTTGTTATTACCCCACATATATAGATTATTGTGAGACTGTGTGGGGGAATTGCGGTAAGACCCAATTGCATGGGATCAAAGGAAAAATGTTCATTTTGATGACATACTTCGCAGAAGTAACCATTTTCCACTATAACTAATAATAAATTTATAATTACCATTTATTTGATTAGGCATTGTAAAGGTTGCACATTTTCATGAAAATGAATAAAATGCAATCTCAATTCTATTCTGGAATATTCAGTGTCAAGGGAAATACACTCTACTACATTGACTCAAGCCAAATATGGCATTATTTTGAAAAGTAAATCCACCTGTATTCAGCGGACAAAGAACTTCTGATCCTTTGTTTAGTTGGAACTGCAGAGCCTAGGTTATGTCCACCGCAGTTGAATTAGATGTCAGTTGTTTATAGACTGGTATCCTGCCCCAGTTTGGGTAGACCTTTTTTCATAAAAGTCTCAAGTACGCAAATGAGGTATTGCCTTGAATTCCGTCATGCACTGGATGATGTTGTGCAGTCGCGCAGGACGGAATCAATAGGCAACGCCTTGTATACTCGGGACTTCAACATGAAACGTCTACAAGTTGGATTGAGCTGGCTCGGTCGCGATACAAAATAAACTGAGGGTCTACTGGTGAGTTCATAAATTTTGACTGTATATTTCATCATTTATGGAAAAAAGAAAAAACTAATGTGAACAAAAACTCACGGTGGATATGCTTGGTAAGCTGTGACTAACATTTTTGTTGCAAACCAAATTCATAACTTATTGCGGGACCTCAGTTCTATTCAATTTACCACCCAGCTCCTAGATATTTAGAAGAATACAAAAAGAAGGGGGGTCTAGCGACTTGCTAAAAACACGGTGGTAAATTGAAAAGAAAGGGGTTACGCGACAAGTTATGTAAGTTAAGTTTTGTTTGCACAAAGATGATAGGTCACAGTCTGCCAAACGACTTCGTTCATTATTTTTTGTTCATCTTTGTTCACTTTTCGGAAAAAAGATGGAAAATATGGTCAAAAGTTAATTGAAGCACAGTAGAAGCCTAAGATTTATTTATTCGTGAAAGAGGACGAGTATCTTGAGCTTTGCCGTCATGAAAAAAAAAATGCTCGTCTTATCTGGTGAGGAGCACCTGATCCTTTTTATTCGGAAGTACAGAGCCATTGGTATTACGCCATACAGTTTGAACAGAATTTCTAGTGCTTTATCTCTGCATACGAGCGGAATTACTGGATATCAACAATGCTATTATTTGCGCGAGTCAGTGCTGCATGATGTACATCTACTGTCAATGATATTAGGAAAAGAAATGTGATGACATTTATCATTTTCAAATCAAATGTGGCAACTTTGCACTGGACATATCCCAGAATATTGAAAGTATATTTAGACATATTAATGAGCAGAAATCAGATACTTCGCCGATATGCGTAACCATATATCCTTATGCAAGCATCTTTCTCTCGTTGATCCCATGGAGTACCCACACCAGTAAGAATCTTAGATAGTTGGCAGATAAGCTGGCAAAGATATTCCTGTGTGACCCCCCCCCCCCCCCCCGCAGGTATCTCACTGAATCCTGCTAACACCTTGAGGGGAGGATAAACTCGAATTCGTCGTTAACCTTTCATTTAAAACACTTTGGTATAAGAGCCTCACCAGCACCCTCCCATCTCCTCTGTGCAATATTTTCGCTTTAGTTAGTAACACCCATGGCCACAAAAATCGTTCTGCCACCATGGTAAAATTCCTCCACCAAAACCGTAGTCTTCTGCCACAAGAAAGTCTCTCTGGGGTGCTATCTCTTTTAATCTTCTCCCCACCAGTGCAAAAAAAACCCTGCCCTCAACTGTGGGTTATTTTAAATATGCTGTACGTTATCATGTTAGAGGTTAAATTAAGCCACTTATTGTTTGTAGTGCAATATAGTCTTTTTTGAGATTTGAGATGTTTTGTTTATATTTTTTTTTATATTTATACCTAGCCGCGGTCTAGTTTAATTTGTTATATGTTGTCTTTGGAACTATATATAATAGTAAAACTTTTGGTTAATTTCTGTATTGTACTTTTTGAGGTATTATGTTGACCCCTGGAGCCAAACGGGAAACAGTGTTAACACTTAAGTTGTGTTACCCAGGCAAAAGAGGTTAATAAATAATAATAAAATAAAAAATAAAAAAATTGAGAAAAAGATTATTCACAAAATTTGAGTCGTGTGGGAGTTTTTCATTTTCAAAATTACGATGGATCAGTTTCGAATTGCGGGTTACAAAAAATGTGAGGCAGCAATTGGTGCGATATATAAATGGAAATTAAAAATGAAGTCATGAACATTGCTGATATGCGCTTTATCTCGTCTTTCACATGTACTCACACCCACCTTTATTGGTTATCTTTCTTGTAACTTTAAAAACGTCACCCAAGTTGATAAGTACTTATCAAGAACAGGCACTGGGAATTCACCAAATCTACATTACTAACATGACTTACTTTATGACACAAAACTCCATAGAATGGTCAATAATGTTAACAGCAAGGCTACTTAGGTCGTTCCTGTTTTCATCTTTTCAGGTTAAGTTTATTAGTACTTATTGTGGGAAAATCAATAATAATGGCGTATGTGATCATCAAGGTAGATCAAAACGTTTTTTAATGTAACCTTGAAGATCTTTAGTTATTTCCTTGGAAATACGCAATTTAGTACTCCACCTCAATTTTTTTTTTAAATTTACAGATCTTGAACTTAACGGTCTTTTGTTTCCAATCTTAAATTTCTTTGAGGCCACCCCCTAGTCTGTCCAAAGACATGCTTCTCAGTATATAGGTACGTTTATTAGTATACCTGAAAACAAAACCACTATATAAGAAACCTGACAATCTGCTGAAATTTAAATCCGTTCGTAGTATTTTATTACTGTCAGTGATTGTCCGATCTATTAGCTTATAATTGGATTGAAGCTTACAACACAATTGATCGGGGATCGGGTGTCTTTTGATGAAACAAAGGAAAAAACGCTTTCCGTACACTCGAGTAACCTGTAATACTGTAGTCGCTTTAAAACGTTTCCTTGATTTGGCTACCTCTCTCAGACCCCTCTCTCTCTCACCCCCCTCTCTGTGAATCTTATAGATGGAATGACAACTCGAACCTTTTACAAGTTTTCGACATATTATGTCTCAATGTGTTATCGATTAGATTCCTCGTGGTAATTTAATCTTTTCTAAAGCAACACACCACTGGAATGCCCCTTATTGAATTGACCAATTTTCATCTATAATCAATGGTAACCCAAATACATTCATGTTGTGGCTAAGCTGATCAATCTAATGTGTGGAAGGTTAACTGGTAATGGTTTGAGATTCTAAAGCTGATCATAGTCCATTAGAATTCTGGAGATGAAATATATAGACCAGTTTTAAAGTAGAGGAAAAGTTCGAGCAGTGTAGTTTGGAGGTATAATATAGGTTATATCGTCGGT
Organism: Ophioderma brevispina; assembly: GCA_023653785.1. Lineage (NCBI taxonomy): Eukaryota > Metazoa > Echinodermata > Ophiuroidea > Amphilepidida > Ophiodermatidae > Ophioderma > Ophioderma brevispina. The sequence continues at coordinate 13,230 of JAMKCH010019599.1, forward strand.
ATATCAGCGCTCATGAAGCCCAACATAAAAACCAGTATTTCCTTTCTCAAGACCAAAATCTCGAGTACCAAATCTCGCTCGCAAATTCTTATTAAGTTACTACGTGCTTCGTAATAGTCCTTTTTCTGGGGTTTGAAAATTGCTTGGAAGCTTTAATTTTTCTCGTGGGTTTGGAGCATCAAACAACATCTTTGTATTCCCGGGGACAGAATAAAGACAGCCGAACCTATGGCGCATTGCGTCCCTGATACAAATCTCCATCAAATTAGTACGTTGCACAATTGGGCCGGGGCAACCCTTAGTAGTAGCCATCATGACCACGGCGAAACGGCGTCACGTCGATAAGGGTCATTTTCAGATCATTTATTAGATGTTCGATTCGCCGCAACAGATGAGAATTCATTTATTGACAAACAAGATTATATAACAACCTTTAGGAGGCCTTTCGTGAGAACAGTCTGTAGAAACACACAAAGGCGCATTGGGGGGAGGTTTTTATTCACCGGTCATAAACAAATGAATGACGTGGCCCACATTTGTAAAAGGAACAAGAAAACGACCGTTGGAAGAAAGAAAGCATTTGTCTATCAAAGTATAGGAAATAATTAAAAGCCATACAAAAATTCATATTTTTGATAAGATGCAACAAACACGATTTATTGGGGAAACTATTTTGAAAGTTTTAAATACTTAAATTGAAGCATTCCAAATTCTCCAAAATGATTGCCAATTTTATGAAATTAGAAAAGGATAACTGAAGTAATCTTACACTAAATTAAAACACACGCCAATTTTTATCAACTGAATACAATAGAAAGCCAAAGTGCTCTAAAACTGAAGGTATGTTCATACCAAGTGTGACCTGAATTGCAATACAGGAAGTGCTCCTCACCCTGTTTAGGTAATATCCAATTTCCACTTTCTTGACCATTTAAATGGTTACCTTTGAACTTCACACAACCTCAAATTGGTCAACTAAGCATAGCGATTTCTGTTTAAAATTTGGCATTATTGCTGAAAACAAAAACAACTACAATAAGCGACTCGTGATTCACCTCGTGTCAGTTTACGATAATATTGAATATGACTAGACATGCAAAAATTTGTGGAAAAAAAATGTTAATGTGCTTACACATAAATTTGACTTTATATTTAACACCCATACGTTGCGAGTTGTCATCATCACGTCCTACAACTTCAAGGTAAATTTATTGTTGCGTTACAGAGATAATGATATGCTTTATTACAGGTAGCATAAAAAAGGCCAAACCGGGCCTGTGCTATGTGAAAAAAAAGCCTTAATTAGTATGTAGAGTGGATCGCTTCATGCTTCGTACATTATTCTCATGCATTTATTGTCTTAATGTAAAGATTACAAGTCAGTACGTATCGATTTGTTTCCGCTTGAGTGAATTTAAATACCGGTGAAAAAGAAATCAACGTTAAAAACCCCCCCAAAAATTAAAAAAAAAATGAACCTAAACTACCACTCGACATAAGCCTAGACTACACTAACTCAAAGAAGCATTAGGAATTAATTATACAATAAGAAAAACGTTGAAAAACCTATATGTTTTGAAAGAAGAGAATATCTTGTGCTTTACTTTTTGTGATTATATCTCGAATGGATTTATAAAATTCTGAATTCTCGACATGAACAACCCAAAGACAGACATTGTTGAATTAATTATAGCACTACGATTGGTTTAATTCCCAGAGAAAAAAGGAATACATTGTATAGGTTAGACATTGGCTTAGGGTATACATGAGTACCCTGGTGTTCGAGTACAGGACTACACAAATCGCCAAAGTGGCGGATCCAGGATTGAAATACGTCAAAATTACGGGGGCTGAAGGATGAAATGGTTAAAAATGGGCTGATTTTGCAGATTTGGCCAGAATTAACGGGATCCGCGCCTGAACCGGGTTTTAGGGGTGTATTCAAACACTTTGCCAATGTTACTCGATGTTATTTGCAACTACCCGGAGGTTTTTACTATAACATCAATTGGTGTGAATATAATATCAATCGAGCGGTTTCCTGAGAACACTGCAGGAGTTATCTTTAAAGTTCTACAACGGCCATACCGGCATGCCCCAAATGAAACTGAATTGACTAATTTTTGTAAGCAGTGAAATAAAACAGCAGATATAAAAGACTGTCCGTTTCATTCCATTTCATAGTAAAAATTGAACCAACCTATGCCAACAACCGCAACAGCAACAACAACAACACAAAAACAAACAAGAAACAAGAACAACAGCAGGCACCAAACAGTGCATCAAGGAACAAAAAAACACTATATTCAGTACCACGGTTCCTGCAAAAACTTGAAGGAACTTCCAAAATTCAATATCCTGATCATATCAATTGATAATAAAAAAACTTTTCAAATACAAAAAAACAATAAAAATACAAAAATTAAATCTTTAAAAAAAGGGAATTTTATTAATCATCTCCTTCCTGTAAATCCTCACTTATTTAACCCCTCAACTTCGTACTCCTCTTCAATCACCATCATCATCCTTTCTTCTTTTTCTGTTACTCTCAGATCCCCGTGCAGTTCCATCGCTTGAGCAACAAAATATATTGAGTATTCAGATTCTTATACCCTTCTTTCGTTTCTTTCACTTTTTTTTCTGTTGCTGTGTCTTTTATGTTATTTTTGTAAATAAATACTTACTTATACCTAAAATATCTCAATGTATTATATTTTTATGTGCATCGCCCGTCAAAAATTTAGTTTCTCCAATTATATTGTTCATTCTTACTCGGGCATGGTTGCATTATACCCTTCGCTCCCGCCCATATTACTGCACTTTTCTGATGATAAATTATAGTTCGTGTGCGTGGCGGGTACGGGGGATATAGTGAAACTTGCCCTTATCGATGCATATAGTACTTTTTATATGATGATCAAAACTTTTCTTTGTACATATTATTATAATTTCGGTTAACAAGGGCTACCGACGTAAATTAGCCCTTCGGGGTTGTCTCTATCGTAGTCCCAGCACATTGTTTATTATATATATAGTTTCTTATGTATTTTTTCTTGGATATTTGACTGAATAATTGAATTGAACTTAATTGAACATCAGCATGAGCAACAAACATTGAAAAACCAACGAGAAATTCAGTAAACATGGATGTCAGATTTCATTTAAATTCATTAGTGTTTCTAAATACAACCGTGGTAAAGTCATGGTATCATTACAGCTTGTGCGTGTTTCAAAGGCAATAACACACTCGAACGACCGTATTTTTAGTCTTTGCTGACACGTGTGACGCTTAACGTCTTGAAATTATTCCAAAATGAACTGTAATATTTTCGATCATGAACCTATGCCATTCTTTTCCTCTGGTGACATTTTCCTCTAGACAACGGAGAAAGAATTCATGCAGTCTATTTTGGAGGCGAGATTCTCATCTCTGAAGAATGGGACTAGAGTTTTTTATTTTTCTTTCAAGAGCTACGTACCTTTTAAAAACGAATGAAAAAGAGATTTGTATGATTTGAAACGTTTTGCTTCAGATTCAAGGGATCAAGTTTCGTCCCCGTTGCATTGCAGTACATGTAACTTAGACTTCGATGTTTCTAAGTACCTTCTCCAAACCGCAGTAGTTGTTTTGATTTTGAAATCACTTCGGCCAGGTAGAAATGATACATCATATCGACCATGCATATCAAAGGTTTAACATCTATGCGGTTATTAAACAGAAAAACACATGAAGAAAGAAAAGAGGTAAACACAGTTTTCATTTTAAACATGAAATAAATTCCTGAATTACTATTGTCATACAATTTAAAAATAAAAGAAAACACAACAAAAGAGTTTTGACATACCTTTTATTGTGTTTTTATCATTATAATTATCTCTTAATATACCTCTTTATCCTTTCGTTATTTGTTTCCCTACTACGAGCTTCGTTATCAACCTTAAATGGTTCCTTGTGTATCTTAATACAATCTTTGATGAAAGCGAACCATACAGTCTTTCATGAATGTAGTTAACGTCAACGAAGAATCGTTAATTTCTAATTTCTGTAGGTTAAGTACTATTTTTGGCATATGATGTTATTACGTGGAACTAGTGTCCTTTTGTCAGAAATTAGACATCGATTAATGCACGCCTTGAGAGTTTCAAGCGACGTGAAGGAAATCGATGAATGAAGGGCTTAGATTCAAAACGGTTTCATTCATTGGGCTGCCTGTAAACAATTTGTTATAATTTCATTTGTTTTATTACATTGCTGTGGCTATCCTTTATATGTGCATTATTTGCATCTTGCTGAAAAACAGGATTTTTAAATTTACGTTGTAAATGTCCACTTAAATACTCCACTTTCAAGGTTTGCTTTAACAAACCTTTGCAAATTGAGAAAAAGCAGCCCACGTCCTTAAATCAGATTTTTAAATAAGCTCTTTTAAAATCGTCAAACGTTGTTTCGCTCTCTAAAAGACATTTTACGGTCATTTGTTATTTAAAAAAATTCGGTCTTTTGCAGCAACAACATGATTCACTCGCCTTTTCAGGCCATACTTTAACATGCAACATTACATGGTTCACTCGCCTTTTCAGGCCATACTTTAACATGTTTTCGAAATCTAAATTTCATAGGAGCTCAGCTTTTAAGATATTCTACGGTCCTTCGTTAAGTATCATATCACAAGCATACCCTTTTATTTACCTTATGATTGCCGGAATACTCTCCGGCTTGTCTGATTTGAACCAGAGGGTGTTTTGAATCAATCCCATGATGCATAGCAATGTGCCTATACCATACTGTACTAAACACATGCAGTACTTAGGGATAAAAAGTGTTCCAAAAGTTTAAGAACCACAAGACATTTAATAATCATGCAAAAAAATTCCATAAGTACTAACGCTTTGTGGGCTAAATTGAGTGTTAAAGTCTGGGTTTTTATGTGTTAGAATAAGATTTTTTATGTGATCACATGACCCTATTGAGGGAAATTTCCCAAATCTAAGGCATTGTGGGATTGACTCAAAACACCCTCTCGATTTGAACATTACAGTTGAAAACACATAGCGATAGGTTCAAATATTGTTTCGAACTTTCGGAAGAGAGAATATTTCTGCTTTAGATGCGCGATGCTCGTTCCTATCCTAAGAATTCGGTCACCATGTAAAAAAAAACACTGACCAGACAGCCGCTAAAATGTTTGAGCCTGCGACCATGGTTGAAAAAATAAATACCAAGCTCCCCAAACATTGCCGGAAAAGTACGCAATTGCAGGAATAACATAAAGGAAAAAAATAAGTTAAAGACACTATCAGTGATTTGAAAAATGTTTGAAATTGTAGGAATAGCTTCAAGGTGAAGGATAAGTATGTAGAATTTCATAAGTTACCTTTTCCAGCGTTAGAATTGACGGAAAAGGAAGAATACGGCCGTGCTCCAAGATACGGAGTCTCCATTCAATTTAGTGTTTGTAGTAAGTGTCCGTTCGGACCAGTAATGACTCAAATCTCGAGTCGGTCCTTTTTAGGGGGCTTTGGTCTTATCATTGCAGGGTTATTTAGGATACCTGACTTGTTAATACATGCAAAAAATCGATTTTTGATGATTTTTTCGATTTGCTGATTTAGCAAATCACTGATAGTGTCTTTAAATAAAAATAGCAAGAAGGAAGCAGTTAATAATCATTATACATGTTTATCTAGAGGAATTATTCATTAGGGAGCATTCGAGTCCGGTAGGACTGTATTTTGATGGGTATCGTCTTGAATAGACAATAGAAAGATGCACATTAGAAAACACGTAATCTAAAACACCTTCACCTCTCAATAGCTTAAAAATGTAAATACTCGGGTTGCAGACAATCCGAAAATATACCTAGGAAAGGGCCAACATTAAAAGCAACTATTTGAACAAATTTTTAAAGCTATGATTGTTTGTGCATGCTAGTCCTGATGAGAGATGTTTAAGAGGTGTGAATCTTCAATCCCTCCGGGGCTTTACTCATTGGGTGTGTCTTGATCAACGTACGTAACTCGAATTGTTTATAACATTATGTATCCATGGTAAACTGGTAGTAGGAAAGTCAATTTTATGAGTCAGTTTAAATCTTCGTACGTGAATGAATAGAATTGTACACATGTATTATCAAAATTCAATTGGTCTTTAACCAAAAAAAAAAAATGTGACCATTGAGCGTTGTATATCTCACATGTATAACGATCCAATTCGCCATCCTTTACTCTCTTATTACCAATCAAATTAGGAGCTTATTGTAGAGTGTACTTAGGTAATTGGCCCTCCTAACACAAACTTAGATGTAAACATAAACGTCACTACACGTAGCCTTAAAATGGACCTAAAACAGCATCCAATACACGTGAATACGTTCTCCAAGCGCTTCACAAACTTACGCAGTGATTCACTCAAATAACGCAAAAGGAAAAAAAACACTGTTGTACACGTAAAAGGCCTATTAAAAACACAAAAGAAAATATGAAATTTGTTTTTTGAAATTTTCAAAAGTTGGTAATTGTCTATAGAATCTGAAATTAAAAAAATGGATGCCAAACAAGGCGTCTAGTCAGGAGGAATTGTGGGCCACAGGGTGGAAATGGAGACTTTTCTATTGATTGATTTTTGTCAATGATGACCTAAGCTAATAATTTCTGGAGGTGTGCAAATTCGTGCAGTGCCATTTTCTAGAAAATCCAATATGGCCGCTATCACTCTCAAATTCCTTCATATGGCCATAATTTTATGCACTAGATCCAGTGTTTATAAAGCAAGAGGAATCTTTTGGACGGTGATTAAGTTTGATTTGATACAACATTACCAATCAAATCCAATATGGCCACCCTAAAACCCAATATGCCCTGAAATCATTCAAGTGACCATCACTCATCAAGTATTTGTGATAGAGGCATAATCTGCGACTCTTATACCCAGTAGGAACTACTATATGAAATTTCAAGTGTGTTAACAAGCTTACCAATCAAGATGGAAGCCAATATTGCTGCTTTTAAGATCTGTAAAACCTACAAATTGTCAATTAGTCATAATTATACTGGCCGTCATTTTGAATTTTAAGTATTTTGTTAAAAAAATATACCAGATAGAGTATTAATGCTTAAAGGACATACATCCTCTACTTTAATTAACTTTATAATCATTTGGGTGTTTTAACGAAGACAATACAGATCTATAGCATTGATAGTTTTAAAGAACATCGGGTTTAAAAAGGCAGCACATTGGCCCCCCATTTAACATTTTTGCATGTTAAAGAAACAGAAATCCAGATAAGATGTCAAAATGTCAAATACTTATCCATACCTTAAATTACACCTGTTATTAATAAAATTGGTTGATGTAGCTACAAAAATACACAAATTGTAGGTTTTACTATTTAAAAGGCGGCTGTATTGGCTGCCATCTTGAATTTTGAAAATGTCCCATTACAAGAGAAATGCCAAATAGGGGTTTCTAGTGATCAAATTACATTATCTCATAAGTGTGGAAAGCATAAAGCATGCATTTTATAGACACTGCGAATTAAGTCCTTTCTAAACTGCAAAATGTGCAGAACACCTGACGTGTCCGGTATGCGTGGACATGCATTCTATAGGTGTTAAAGTAACCACTTGCAGAGTTGTGATCAATTTTGTAACAGATTTTGAACACCTGCAGACATTATTTAGGGGTGTTCAGCACGTATAAGTAGCGTAAAAAGTAATAGCCGGTAAATAGTTAATGGAGGTGTTAAGATCACGTTAAATGATTCCGAGAGCATTTTGACTTGTTTTGAACATCAATTCGATTTTTGTGGCAATGTAAGATAATATACATTACCAACCACTTTATCTGCGTAATTAAACCACGAGTACCGAGAAATATTTCTCTCTATCTGAAATACTTAAGGGATTATTAGTGATTTTTGGACATGGTGGCATCCATATTGGATATTTTTAAAAAAATGGCCTGTACCAAAATTGCACACCCAAAAATTATTGCTTAGGTCCTAATGAACTAAAATTTATCAATAGAAAAGGCGTACTCCATTCCATCCTTCAGGCTGTGTGCCGAAACTTCTACCTGACTATCATGGAAAATAAAACGAGTTTTAATTTACAAAGATATCTTTAAAAAGGGCCATGGTCAGATCTCTAATAGAATCGTCTTCCAAGAAGACCGATTTTACCGTGCGTGGAAAAGATTTTGGTTATCTGAAGAAAGCTAAGATTTTTCTCATTTTCCCTGAGAAATCTTAGGGCTAAGTAAGGATGTTTTAGTTTGGATGTATGAGCAAAACTGCGCCAATGTTGGTCGACCAATATTTATTTTACAAGAGTACTTATGGGGAATACAAAATCAAGTTTTTAGCTCAAACATAAAACGGGGTTGCATCCTTAAGTGATTTGCACATACAGATAAATCCAGGTCCATACTGGAAGTTCCAAACATGAAAATGCCGGATCTAATTTTGATTACATTGATTCTTTTGAAGCTTGCCTGCGTTTGTAATAGGATAAGGTTTAAATATGGCGGTTAGCTATCGTAGATTTATAGATGTGCTCATATATCACTTAAAGAAAGGAAGTGTCTCTGGACTTTTAAAATGTGCTTTTAAAGAAGTAAATACTAGCAATGCAGATAGAGAATGAAAGAAGATTTAGAACAAAGTGTTCAGTACGTGACATAATCATTTCTGTTTAACAAACACACTAAAACCATTTTTTCTGACTTTTTCTTTCTTGAAAAAATTAACCCCAACAACTTTGCATTTG
>JAMKCH010019600.1:0-21331 GCA_023653785.1 Ophioderma brevispina
GATCTCATGGCAATTTCAACAGCCATATAACCCCAATGACTCACAATCAACCACTAAACCGGGACAGACTCGTCGAAGAATGTTCTAAAGACAGTCAGGCAACCTAACGCCTCCTTAACGACCCTAAGCTGCCGCCTCCTTTTTAAAAAAGTGCCCATTAGAAGAGAGGTTACAACCATGATCAGCTATTGTAAGCAAAAACATCTCTAATCTGTGTAGCAAGATTGTTCTGGATCCTGTTTCCACTAACCTCAACATTGACCCAATCGACACCCCATTTTAACACTGCAAGTTCTTTTAAGCAGAAAACGACTGGCAAGATTCACATTGATACCTGGACCAGAACGTGATAGGAAATTTCAAAAAGTGCACCAAAACCCCAAACCCCTTAACATAACTACCGTAACAGTAAACTAAGACAAATTTTTGCCCAACTAGTGAACCAATACTCGCCTGGTATTCATACCCAGGAGCGTAGGAAGCGGCATATGCAGTCAGCTTTCCAGGAATGTGCTAAAAAGAATATCCCAAGTATACTACCATGCTTGAAGCGGATTCTTTATCAGCTAAAGACTGCTAAAGGTGAGGAATTGTCAGAGGGGATCGCCAAGGAAAGCTGGCATATCTTATTGAATCCACTTATATATGACCGCATAACAAGCAAGAAAGTAGTCCTTAACCATCCGAAAGCTTCAGGGACCTCCACACAGCCTCCAGCCAAATGTTTAACAAACCCCAAATAAGGTTGCGCGCCCACCAAGAAGCCCAAGTAGATCACCTAAACCAAAAGCTATCCTGGTTTCACTCCTCCCTTCAGCATGGACGAACTGGAAACTGGTATTGCTAAACGTCAACCATGAAAAGCAGTAGGCCCTGATGACGACAATCTCTACTGAGCAGCTGAAAAACTATTGGCCTAGAAGCAAAGGAGTGACTTCTTGAACTCATACAATTGCTGCCTATTTCTCACAGTTCACCAAATATCTGGAGGAAATCACATGCTATGGCACTCTAACTTTAAAGCCTTGGAAAGATCCGTAATCCAAAGAGCTATCGAATAATATCACTCCTCAGCCGTACTACAGCTCTTTGAACCTCTTCTCCAGGGGGGCTCCTTTTCAACTGTATCGTACCTTTGATAGAGAAACACTTCATACCAGAACAGGCAGGTTTCCGTCCAGGAAAATCAGCAAGCTAAATGGTTTCGAGAAGGGTTCGGTACCCGGAGTCGTTTTCCGGTGATCTATCCAGCAGCTGTTTAATCCCATATGCTTACTCCGTTAGATTTTGGACTCACCAGATATTCGCTGACTGAGTTCATCAAGGATTGCTTGGCGCGGCTCAAGAATGGCCTACCCCCATTGAGCGTGCTCGCACCTCTCCTGTTCCACATCTTACCAAGAAACCAACCTAGGATACAGGACATATTGTTTTATTATCTATGTAGACTATCTTGGAATGACCACACAAGATGCAGAATTTACAGTTGTCAAGATAACTACCAAAGCTTTGATGTAACTCACTCCTTATTATTAGGAAACCACCTACTCTTATTAGGAGGAAAACCACCTATGTGAAAATCCATCCAGGACACAGGTGTGTGCTTTCCATCTACCGTGAAGCCAATGTCAACAGCCTGGTTTGTCTACTTAGGAGTTACATTGGACCATACTCTCTCTCTTATAAGACCGCCATCAAAAAGCCGCAGAGTAAGTACTCACTGGCACAAGATGGGGGGGCTCGTCCACATACCCTAAGATCGATGGCACTTGCCCTTTGCTACTCATGTGCAGATTAATATGCCTGCTCTGTATGGGAAAGATCAACCCATGATGCCAAGAAGCTTTATCCAGCGTTAAATCTTCCTACCGGCGTTATCACAGGAGTCTTCGCCAACTCCATGGAGACTTATACAATCGATTGCTCCACCAGACCTATGTCGTAGTGTATCGAGCATGAAAGGGTAGTTGTCCGTATCTATGTAAAGCACCCTATGTTCAGGACAGACCCCAGCTGTTAAATGCCTAAATCCAGAGAGAGAGGGGGGGGGAGAGAGTTCTTAAAGACACACTATCCGTGATTTGCCAAATCGGCAAATCGAAACAATCTCAAAATCAGATTTTGGCATGATTACAAAGTACGGGTATCCGAACATACCCTGCAAATGATAAGACGAAGAACACCTAATAAGGACAGAATCGGAGACTTTAGTCCATTACTGTCCGTTCGGACACTTACTACAACACTGTCAATTGAAAGCTGGAAAAGGTAAACTTACGAGAATATACAGACTTATCCTTCACTTTGAAAGCTATTCCTCACATTTCACAATATTTTTCAAATCAACTGATAGTATCTTTAAGCAAAGTCCCACCCCCTTAAACAGTCTCTAGAAGTTTAAGAGAGTCACCGGGGGACTTGCTATAACCAAGTAATGTCGGTATTGAACCTGGTGAGTATCATCCGCCTGGAGCTGACTCCTCATGGGCTGGATGGCGATGCCTCAACATATTAAGAACCAGGAATTGGCCGATCTAAAGGTTCTTTGCAGAAGTGGGATACCTGGAAGCAGTCAGGACACTTTACCTGTGGTTCAGGGAACAGACTTCCAAGCAATGAAATATCTCTTGAGTCGTACACTGTGGGGAGCAACAATGCACAGACAAGGACTTGGGATTTAGTGAAAGCAGCGGCATTGCAACCAATCTCTGGCTAGATCTATTTGAGACCCACTGTGTTTGGGCACGATAAGAATCCTTCAGTACATTAGTGAATTAGGTTGGTATTGAAGTTAACACAGAGAGATAATACCCCTCAGAAACACATAAACCATGCTTAACTTGGTTCCACAGATGCCAGAAATCCTTGTACGTCATCATTTACAAATCAACTATCAATCTACCATTTCAAATTACCAATTAATGTAAAAGTGACAAAATTTTCAACATATCAGTGCATCTCAAAGCACATGTTCATATTGCCAAGGTGGCTAGAGAATGCCTGCATGTATTCAGTCGTTAATATGTTATCTTAGGAATTTTATGTCATTTGTGTTGCGGTCGTTTCAAGTGGCGTTGCCCGACCTCTTTTCTGGAAGGGGGGGGGGGGCAAATTGATTTTTTTGGGGGGTTGGCAAAAGTGAAATTCTGGAGTAGGAAAATATATCAAAACATTTGAATTTTTAACCATTTTTGGCCCCAAATCGCTGATTTTTGCAAAAAATCGTCATTTTTCTTTCGATTAGGGGAGGGGGAAACTGGGGGGTGTGGTAAAGCAAAAAAGGGAGAGGGAATGGCCCAGGTGCCCTGGAATTGCACTGTTCGTTTATGTATACATTTATTATGCTAGTTGCTGGTAAAGAAAGAAGAACAACTTAAAATAAATGGCGGATATTTTCGAACAATATTTCCCTATGCAAAGATGCAATGATTTGAAAATCATGGTAAAATATGACTTAAATTTTATTTTGATCCACTGAAATATATTGTAATTTAATCAAATACATAAAAAAAATACTTAAAAAAATTGAAGTATAGCCATAATATACTCAAAAAAACAACCTTTATCAAAATAGCGGCCATGTGAATTTTTGGCCGCCAAAACTGGAATGATAATTCAAGAGTATCAAAATGTTATTTCAATGTTATCCATAATTGATATTAAGTGAATAACACATGAAATAAAATCTTTAAACTTCATAAAACATTGGAAATATTAGTCAAAATAAGCTAAACTACATGAAAAAATGGCGGCCCATTTGAAATTGTGGCTCCCCCTTGCACATCGAAAAAAATGTAGTTAATACTTTTTGGGTTTCTCAGACCTATTCTACAAGATATAAAAGTTTAACCAAATATAGCAAAAAAAATGCAACACTTCAATTGCAAAAAACGTCTAGCTAACTGTTCGTCGAGACCCGCAGATCACGCAGCTCAGTCAAATATAAAATAATAATGAATATGTGTGAAAATAAGAAAAATAAAAAAGAGAAAAAGAACATAAATTACCCCATTACGAATTCGAAACACCGCCGTAACCAATGGCCTTCTTACCAATCACCCGTATCGATCCATTCTCAGTTGTAGGGGTTATTGTTTGTGATGGGTAGCTTCCATCCGTATACATCCACATTTTAAAAAGCATGGTTTTCATTGAGCTTACAAGCAGATTCTTAGGGGAGCGCACAGTACACAAGAGGTGGACTGCCCGCCAGCAACAAATATTGCAAGTTTAGCTTTCCAGTTAATAACTATGGATCATATATTTGAAGTTGGATTCTCCATTTAAAGGTTGTGGTCGATCTTTAGGCCTAGTACTAGTATATGACATGGATCTGGGGTTCACACTCTTCACCCATGAGGACCTTGTATGTACACACATGTCAATGGCCTATAAAATTGGTTAGTTAAAATCATTTTGTATTGTGCCACCACCATGAATTCGGACAAGCTCTATGAATAAAACTGCATGTTGAAGGATGTGAGTGGCAGAATACTTAACCCATCCCGTTTATTGTAAATATGAAAAGAGTTCACATAAACAACAGACTGCCAATCACGCCATTATTGAGGGTTATTGACAAGCTATTATGGCGTGCATCAATTACAAAGGCTGGATCATGGTACAAGCTATTGTCCCATTAGTCTTTGTTTTTGAGTAGCGCCAACTCCTGTCAAATGAAAGAAACAGTAAATGTCAACGCAATTACCTTCCCGTGCGTGCGTACCAGGTCATTTTTCTATATTTTTATACATCTACAATGCGACCCTAAATCCGCCAATAGCATAACATTAAAATTGTTCGTATGTATAATAGTATAGGCCTATGTTGTTTTATATGTATTGACACTATGTGGGAAAATCAGTATTTTCAAGGGGGGAAGGGGGGGGGGCAGATTCTCCCGCAACCTGCCCCCCCCCCCCCCCGGCTACGCCACTGTTCGATGGGTGCGGGCTCTACGTGGCAACAATACACTGTAAAAAAATACTGTCAATTTTTACAGTAAATACGGGCCAGCAATTCTGCAACAAATTACCGTAAATTTTACAGTATATTGTAAATATTAATTTATCAAAACGCTTAAAAACATATATATTTGTTGAGCTATATACAGAGATTGTGAATATGTGGAAATATAAAAAAGCACTAAACGAACAACCCCAATAGTAGGACTATCCACAATTTTTACAGTGCATATACGCAAAAATTTACAGTTTGTTAGGGATAAATACTGCAAAATTTACAGTTTGTTGGATAATGTTTTACATCAAACTTTAAAGTTATACCAGTAAATTTGAATGAAAACCGTAAAAGCTATATTTACGGGGTTTGTTGGCAGAATTGCCGCCGGATTTGTTCTGTAAAAATTTTCAGTATTTTTCCCTGTATATTTTAGTCTACTTATGGTATAATTGACAAAAATTCATAGCTGTGAATAATGAGGTGTTCCTCATTAAATTTCGAATAAGGTCTTCACTTTTAGATTTTGGTCATTATAGGCCTGGAAACTTGGACATAAAAAATTTACATTTGTTTTCCTGTATTTCAAATTACAGCCAAATACTGTAAGTTTGGGAAGTTTTACAGTATTTTCCTGAAATTGCACTGTAATTTTTACAGTGTAGGTTGTATATAGTAGCAATGTATGGAAGGCTAAATCCTATACATTGTTTAAATATTTTGTTGGTCATAATTAATTTTAATTATTTTTTTTCTTGAAATTCGTAGTATTTAACAGAAAGCTTTTTTCAAGCTGAAAATTTAGTTTAGGTGAAAAACTATATTGTTTTATTAAAAATTAGTTTATCGAGAAAAAGCTATAAATATTTACTGAAAAGTGTTTTAAGAAAACCTACGGTTCTTGCAAATTATAATCGAGTTTGTCAGGAGCATTTGTGAATGAGCATTACAAGGTTTTAAATGCCATTTTGGAGTTATTGCGAGGATTTTAAATTGTATATTTGCTAAGGCTATAAAATGATATACTTTAAGTTTTCAAATGTAAATTGTTTAAAGGTCACGTTTTCGATAAAATTCTTTGGTTCGTTTAGATTTTGGTTGTTTTCTTTTACCTATTTCTAAATCACAAAATGTCAGTTCGAACTTAGTAATTATAAACTCACAAAATATCGATTTCAAGGGAGAAGCCTAAACCCATTTTTCATATCCGAGTTGAAAAACTGTTAATTGAAAAAGTGATAAAAATCAGGTTTTTTTCAATTCAATAAACCGACTCGGAAGTTTTTACTTGAAAACTAAAGTTGATTGAAATATTTTTGAGAACCCCCATGGTTCTCAACTGTCAATTCATTTAATCATGAATGAATTATAAACTTTTCCGAAAAAAAATATCGACTAATAACAAAGTTTGAAAATCTACGTTTTCATATTAGCATACCCTAGTTTCAGGTTGATATACTAGATTTTTGGAAAGTAAATTTCTTTTTAAAAAATATGTTTTCAAGTGATAGGTAACAGATTTAATTTCCAATTTGAAAAAACGTTCGGTTTTTCAATTTGATCAGAAAACTCCTTTATCAACCCATAGTTTTCATTTGAATTGAAAAAAAAAATATTATATATGAGGTCCGGAGAAACTGGGGAATGAAAAGTCACTCAAGCACGAGATTTCACACCTTAGGCATAATTTGGCAAAACCCCTTAACGAGGCTTGATGGGCATGGTTGGTAAAATCTGTTGTATATTGATTATCCATTGGTGGTAGAGCTTTGTATTTTACGAATCATTCTCGTGTTTCTAGAGGTTGTCTGGAGTACCAGAAAAGACGAGAGTGCACAAATTATCAAGCTTCTTTTGTTCGCGGCAAGGTATCTAGCATCTTTGTTGGCGTGCAGGTTTATATTAAATTTGTAGCTCTCTGCCCTCAGATAAACCTACTGAGACGATTCGTAGGTATAATTGCACGAACAACATTGATAATCAACAATACATGGTGCAAAATGCATTTGCAGGATAAGAAATCTAAAACAACGTCTGCTGCAGTTTGCCATTTACCCACTTGATGATCAAATTTCCATCTGGACGTTGCAATCCATCCATGGGACCATTGAGGCTTAGGAAGTGCTGGAGAGGCGCTACGCACCCCATCTAGTTTGCCCCCTTTGCATGAAAGGTTAGACAGTCCTCACACGGAGGAAGCTGGCCAGATTCAATCTTGCCTTTCTTTTCTCTAAACCATTAGTTACTGCAGTTGTTCTCATTTTGCTGGTATATAGCATGCATATAACAAACATGAACTCTTTGAAGTTAAGTTTGCAAAGAAGTTCATGAGAGATGGCAATTGTGCGAGATTTGTGCATTTGGCATCGAGGAAGTACCGGCTCTAAAAACCTAGCAAGAGAGACCGACACGAGCCCTGTTTTCTGCACACCATCCATGTTGCACACAGTTGTACTGATCCCCAGCCTGGCCTCAACAAGACATTAGCTGCCAATGGTTTATGAAGTGTGGAACATAAAACAGGACAAGGTACATCAAAGGAATGCATTCATATACAGTAAGTGATGTGACTGTCAGCGCTTCTCAAATCCCACGTTTAAAAACTAAAAGTTACATGTCGTGAACTGATCACCCATCAGAAGCGAATAAACTGGCCAGCTCCTCCATTGAGAAATGGCTGACATTCATACAGAGAGATGTGCATTGTCTGTGGTTCCATCCACAACCACAGGTAGTGCCTTGATCTTTCAGGTTGCCCACTTCTGCAAAGAAACCTCTAGATCAGCAATTCTGGTTCTAAATCTGTTGAGGCATCGCCATCAAGCCCATGAGGAGTCAGCTCCAGGTGGAGAAGATGCTCACGGTTCAATAACAATAGATGTACTTGGTTGATAGCAAGTGGTTTCTTTCCACAATTGCGACTCTATTAAGCTCTTAGCGGACTGATTAAAGAGGCGTGGACTTGATTAAGACAATCTATCGGGATTTAAGGCGGTTGCAGCTGGTCTCTGTCCGGACATAGGTCCCCTCACATTAGATACTTGGAGATACGTCTTGAATGCTCGCTAACTATGAAGGAATCTTCTGATGGGGCAATTCTCTCCTAAAATGTATAGGTTTTCCGTTGGTGTTGGACGAAGCACATCTTGTGATAGCCGGCAGGAGGCATTTAATGTTGAGTCAAGTTTATTGGCATGGAGTTGATCTTTCCCATACAGGGCATTGTTGCTCCAACAGTGGGAAGACAAGTAGATGTCATTGTTTGTGGTGCGGTTCCACAACACAGGTTAGGTTACGATCTACTTCCAGATAGCCCCCTTTCTGCAAGGAACCTTAGATCGGCCAATAATGGTTCCTCAATATGATTGAGGCATTCGCCATTCAGCCAATGGAGGAGTCAGCTCCAGGTGGAAGATTCACCAAGGTCACTACCAAAGATGTACTCTCTAAAACTAATTAGAGACTGATTTAAGAGGTTGGGACTTTGCTAAAGAAACTCTTTGGATGTAAGGCGGTTGGCAGCAGGTCTCTGTCCGAATAGGGTGCTTCAATTAGAACTGGCAGCCACGCTCTTGCATGCTATTTAACTATGATGGAGCAATTCCTGACTGGGTGTATAAGTTCTCCATTGCTGTTATTGCGTGACCATACTTTAATCTTTAGTCTTCTTGATGGGGTTTTACAAAGAGAGACGACGCAGGAGAGAGTGCGGTTCAACTCAAGGTAGACAGGGTTATAGCAGTGATCAAGGGTGTTCAAGACAAGGTTACTTTAAGCTGATATTTGGATTCACGGTTGCGTAGAATGAAAGCACACAAACGTGTGTTGGAAGGATTTGCACGTGGTGGTTTTCCTAGTAGTAAAGAGTGAGTTCATCCAAAGCATTGGAGAGTCTCTTTCAACAACTGTGAAGTCAGCATCCTGTGGGATAATTCCAAGATCATATGGAATAGATAAAAACGACAGGTTCCTGACACTCCTAGGTTGGTCGTTGGTATCATGTTGAACAGCAGAGGTGCGAGCATATCCCTTTGGTAGTCCATTCTTGAGACTAATTCAGCAGTTCATCTTCGCTCCTAGCTAACAAAGGAAACATCTATTTACAAGCTACCCATAGTGCAGTTAGTGTCCTCTGTAAACGGGCCACGACCTTTTGCCCACACAACCCAAATCATTGGACAGGAATCCATTCATAAGTTTGATCGCATGTAAATGATCCCACTTCACAGGGAACCATTCCAATCCTGATCAATGACATGCTATGGAGAGCGATTACCCACACACTGTGTGCATGAACATTGGCGAGTAGGCTTGTTTTTAAACACATGTGGAAGCTTGTTAGAAATGGTCGTTTCGGATTTTTTTAAGCACCGTATGTCAACAAATTACACCACCGTATAAGAAAATAAGATTTCTTAGTTGTCAGCTCTACGAAGAGTATATGTCTAACCGAGTGTCCATGGGCCTCCTGAATCTGCCCAGCAATCACTGGTGATTTGGCCATAGAGTTAGCATTATAACCTACCAAAATACCACTCTTTTATAGTATTAACCATTTTCGATACTTTTTCGAAATGTGTCATCATAATAAAAAATCACATTATGCTATGATGATAAAATTCGACAATTAGAGCTTCTTTTTTTTTTCTACCAAGGAAAAATCCCTTTTTGAGCCCTTTCTCGCAACGACGTGAGATTTTTCCTGTCCTATGCGTTAAGCAAGAGTACGCATGACAGGTCATAGCCCTATTGAATGCACTGTGGGCACAGTGAATAGGGAAATGGACAGAACTGCAAGATGCAAACAGCCATATGGTGGTGTACTCTTCAAGAGAATTAGGGTGGCAAATCCTTGTACTAAGAACTTTGTGAGTTGGTCAATAGTTATGTATAAGGCGGTATGTCAATTGTTACTGGATAACAGATTGATAGTGATATTGCTAATGACTGGCAAAATGGTAATCTATAAAATATTGAAATAACTACTGAAACACACTATAACTGTAGTGCAAGAATGGATCATCAGATATTCTGTATGAAAAATAAGTGGTTTAAAATTATATATCTCTAACGTCCCTAGAGGAAAATCTGGCTATCACCGCGAAAATTGAGGTAGTAGTATTCTTTGTTGTCAGATCTAGGAGCAATTTCCCACTAACCCAAGGAAAGGGTCCACTCTGTGATTTTTTTTTGTCAGGTGGGTTTTAAAGGTCGTTAGGGATTAGACATATGAATTTCAAGTGCAATAGATTAACACTTAACTGCCCATGATTGAAAACTGGCCACCATTTAAAGAGCAACTTAAGTGCTGAAATGTTGGGTAACAATGGCGGTTATTTGGGATATATGCAAATAAGGTTTATTAAAATAGAGGGCCATGAATTCATTTTGGTTGTTTTTAATCAAACACCTCATTTTAGCAGTTTTGAACCTAAAATATTTCTTCTACGACTCCGGTTATAGCCGAAACTAGTTATGGCGCAATTTCAATGGCGGCCATTTTGTTTATTCAAATTTACTTGCTTAAGTTGTCACCTTGGAAGTCTTGCATACATACATGTTTATAGTTATATTTGTGCAATAGTGTAATTATAGACTTTAGAGTGTAAAGTTCATCCATATGATACCTTGAATGTTGAAGTCAAATTATTCTAAAAATTTACGAAAATGGCGGCCATTTTGGATTTATGCAAATTAGGTTTAATCAAGAATGTATGTATTTGACTTCTGCTGGTTGTCCATTAACAAACATCTCATGTTCCATTAACAAAATTCTGTTGTAACTTTTTACCAAAATAATCCTTGTACAAGACAGGGTATGGCTGAAAACCAGTTATGGGCAACTGAATGGCTGCGCCATTTTGTTTATGCAACTTAGACAGCTTAAGCTACTACTTTGGAAAGTCTATCATGCAGTAATTATTTAAGTTGAAGTGTCTTACAAAGTTGTAGCACTCTCGTTTGCAACTATATATGGTACCCATTATGTCAAATATCGCCTACGTTAGCCCAAGCACTAGGATTACATGCCACCGATTTCGCTTCAATTGAGCAATTACATTGATTTTTCAGCCACTTCTGACTGTAATGATAATATCATTAAAAATAAGAGATCTGCGACGTTGCTTAATCTTATAAAATGCCTTTTGCCATGCTAGAGTGCTAACAAGATGGATGGATGGAAAAAGAAGGAGCGAACCGATTTGTTCACTTCCCACACGCTACGATGTGTGTCTACGTGCTACTCATGACCACGGCCGTAGTTTTAATCGTAAATCGGGCTTACTCGTAGGACACCCGTAGTCTACGTCCAAGTTCACGAACCCGTAAAAAAATTCTTAGTAGTAATTCGTCGCAAACTAGGCTAGTCCGTCTACGACTGCTTTCGCGAACGAACCCCAGAACGATATATTTACAAATATATCGCCATTTTTACACACGACATAAAGCGTCGTTCTAATAAGACGCACAATCACAAACACACACACACCACCACATCCAACACACACACGCTGCGCGCGCGACACACACACATACACACGAACGGACGAGAAAAAATAAATATATGTGAAGTTTAATGTCAATTCCACAGGCATAATTTGGGCAGCTACCTGTTAGTAGTTATGAAGATCTGCATCTAAATACGACACGTGCTGACAGTAAATGCAACCATATAAATAAACTGTATTACGTAGCCTAAATGATACAACCCCTTTCTGGGGAATTACCCCATTGCAATAGACATATCCTTTTTTATTAAAGTCAATCAAGAACGCCAACTTGAGGAACATCTATCAGCAACATGTAACTGCCCAAATGTGCCGGGCATTGATTGAGCGCATAAAAATATTAAATGCCACTTACTTCTGACCTATAAACGGCTATTACAAAATACTAAAAACTTAATAAACCCTCTTTGAGTCGCTATAAAATTGCGGCGAGAATATCAATTTTCCAACCTATAGGCAGTATTTTGGTACTTTCCTCAACATATGACGTATGGGGAGTCATAATGGGGATGTTGGTACTTTATCTGGTACCAATGGAAAGAGAAACTTCTAAGCATCCTTTGATACAAATTACAGGACATAGGGTGTTTCGTTAACGAAACTAGGTTACCACCCCCCCCCCCCCCCCAACCCCCCCCCCCCCCCCTTCGGGGTTTTGTTATAACAAATGGCTCAGGTAGACGAGGGTTAAGTGTAGCATAAGGGAAAACAAAGACAAAACAAACAGAAAAATTTCAACAGATATATAACGACGCTTGACATAGCGCAATCCCAGACATGATAAATGCGCTTTACCATGAGAAAAACAAACCACAAACGAAATTAAAAAACAGGTATACAATAACAGCAAGAAATATAGAACAGGTCTGTTTTTATAGAGTGCGTTTGAGATCATCAACGGATGGAGATGTGATCTTATGGATAGTGGTAAGTTGTTCCAGGTTCTTGATCCGAAGCCAACTAAGGATCCCTACACCAATGTGTTTATAAGATAAGATCTTGGAATAGTTGGAGTCTGCTCCATATTGTGTGAGCGGAAGTCCTCCCCGAATGATTTATGCATGCTTACGCATTATTCAAGAGACACAGGTGCGAGACCGTTCCGTGTCTTGTAAATATATAACGAGAACCTTGAATGGATTTGTGTTTGTAATTGGTAGCCCAGGTTGTAGAGAGTCCAATAATTGTGACGCAGGGTGTTTACGTGGATCTTGGAAAATAATACGGGCAGCTCTGTTCTGAAGGCGCTGGAATTTGATGAGATCTTTTTCCTACAACAAGACAGAAGAGCAATTCGGCATAATCTAACTGGAGGTACAAGACGATTGCTGGCATTTGGAGCATGCGTCATCAGGGATGTATCTATCGACAAGTTCCATAAACGGAAGTTGACTGATTTACAGACAAATGTAACATGCTCAGACATGGTCATGGCCAAATCAAAGCGAAACCAACTTTTTGATAGTGGATGAAGGAACTATCTCTACTTTACCAATCTGCATATTTGCTCGGCACATATATTCGGGTCATATTGTGCGGTGATGATGCAATAAAATCAGTTTTGGACTCATTTAGTTGAGATATTTCCTCCAGCCAATCATGGAGCTCTTCACGTAGTCAGCTTAAAGATGGCACATGCTGCATCCATGGGATGTTGGGTTTTTAAAGAAAGCATATATTTGGACATCGTCTGCATAACAGTGAAAAGTTAAGCCATGATGGCGAATAATTGACCGGCCAAAAGGTTGCGCAGTACAGGTAAATGACATGGCCCAATTATTGCACCTGTGGGAGTCACGCACTGTAAGATCATAATAACCAGAGAAAAAAACCACCAACAGATACCCTGAATCGGTGGTAATATATGAACGGGACCATTGTAGGGCTGTTCCTTTGATACCAAAGATGTTCTAAGACACTTGTAGTAAGACCACATGATCAATGTATCAAAAGCAGCAGAAGGGTCCAGCATTATTAAAAAGCAGCTTTATTTTAATCAAGGGCCATAGCAATGTCATTCATGACCCTGAGAAAGTCCGTTCTGTGGAATGCATATTTTTTGTAGCACGATATATATCTCTCAAGATTTTTATTTACCTCAATGTGCTCATTGACCGGAGTCATAGCCGCCTTTTCAACAATTGAACCTGTGTTTGAATAGTCCTGTAATTTTGTAGGTCATTCCAGTCAGGCGGTGGCGGCCAACCTCATTCTGATTCCACTCACCAAAAATGTCAAAAGAAATTGCAGCAATACTGATTGCAAACAACAAACCATGTGGGTGCGTGATGTGGGTCGGTCAAGTGTTCTGATGACCCACTCCGACATCATCCTCTTTCGTTATTAATACAAAACAAAATCAGAAATACTTTTCCATGGGAGTTGATTCGTCATCTCCAACGGTTTTTGGAATAAGAAAATATTCCTTGACAACATATAAAAAATTCAGAATTTTTCGTCAAGATTTCACTTTTACTTTTAAACCAATGGCGACGTCTTAAATTGGGGATTTCTTGGCCTCCCTCCCCTGATTCCAGTCTAGATTTTTTTTAACGATTGGTGTAACTATAACCTGTTAAGATCATCAGGGAACATCCCCTCGTGAAGAGAAAATATAAACAACCCTAATAGTTTCCATCACACACACACAATTTGCATTCTCAATTCACAAACCCATACCAGACAATCGTACACTGATAGTCCATCTAGAAAATGGGACCCTCGTCCGGGCAGTTATTTCTAGCCACCGAGCTGCGCGCCTGGTGGCTAGGTCACTGCCTGGACGAGGGTCCTTTTCTAGTTTGGACACACACTGACAGATTTGCCATGTTGAACATCTTTCAACACGAAGGTAGTTTTTTGTAAGGCTATTCAACCAATTACCCGTCGATTAGTTTTGATGTCGTTTAATCGCTAATGTCCCAAGGAAATGCCGGACCAACGCAAAAGGGTGGTAGCGTTTATTTTTTCTTGTTATATCTACGGAAATGTCTGCCACCACACCAAGACAGGGTCCGCTCCGTGATATTTTTGAGTGCATTTAAACTGGCAGTGTTGACTAAGCACTATATGTTATCCAATAGTTATTATTGTCTGTTTTAATTAACTAGATGTCCAGTTTTAATTAATTATTTCCAAAAATCTTCGCTTTCGAAAAAAAATCCGAAAGAAAGTTGTTATTCATCATAGGACCCAACAAGATCATTGGGTTCCAACGTGAAAAAATATTTCTTCTTTGGATTTTTATTCAATTTTACACTGATTTTTAATTGGCAAACGACAACAAACTGGTCCAGGTATATTGACTTTGACTCTGAAACTTTGATGGCAGGCGCATTCATGAATTAAGGGGCGCTTCCAAAGTACGTTTATCACAACAATATTTTCGGGACCTTTGCTTTGATTCCCGGTGTTTTCATACGTGCATTAATGCTGGTAAATAAATGCATCGTTGAAATACCGATACTTCTTAATAGAGGTCCTGTCCTGTTTATTCCTTTGGTTATGACAAAAGATCATAACAGCTCTCCTGTAATGCCGTCCATTCAGTTAATGCCGTGGACTCCTTAATATCATCTCTTTGTATTGCAAAATTCAGTGCAAATAACAACGGTTCGGATTTGTCCTGTTGAACAAAGTTGGCATTATTATTTCATACCAGTGGCCAGTGAGGTAAATAAGAATATTTACTGTGTGGTCCAACTTTAATAAATTGACCCAAAAAGTATGGAAAAATAATTTACTGGGTGGCCAACTTATTTTTCCAGAATTCCTCACAAAATTTGCTATTTATAAAAAGAAACAACAACGAAAGCTTATAGTGTCAACAAGGGGTTATTTTATATTATACATCAATGATTTACTGCCATGTATACCTATACAACATTAAGAGACACGAAGTACATTTCCAGGAAAGTGCACTCCATTTTTTTCAAAAAACTTTTCTTTTTAATATTGAAAAAAAAGAATGCCTGTACCAATGTATTAAATCATAACTGCAGTGAAGATAAACCAAACTCCGTCTTTAGTATGATGAAAATTTAGTCCGTGGGGGATAACATATGAAATGGATATGGGTGTAGGCTAGGCTGGCGCTCGAACCCGGGGCCTTCGACAGAGGACTAAAAAAATATGGGGTCTTTGGGGGAAGCGACAGCCAAAATGCCCCAAAATAAGGGGTTTCAGGTGCCAAAATTTCAAAATTTTCCCCAAAATGGGGGTCTCTTTTAGAATTTGCAAAACATTCACTCGAATGGGTCTTTGAGTGAAAATTTTAAACTTTTTTCCAAAAATAGTGGTCTTTGAGTGAACATTTCAAAATATATGGGGACAGAGGATGCTGAAAATTTGAGTCTTAACAGCCTTACATGCTGGTCACCTCCAAGATGGATTGCCTTCCCCCCCCCCCTGGGAATTTAATAGCTTCCCTATGGGGCTGATTAGGACAGTAAACCAAGTTCAAAATAATGTTTTTGGTTTTCTTTTCTGTTTTTTGGTCAATAACCTTTCAAACCGTTTTCTCAGTATAAGTTTGTTATTCTTACGAGAAAGAATTGCAGGTTATTCAAGATAATTGATTTTAACTGGTATCAACCTTTCCTACAATCAAAATAGGAGTATTATGAATTGTAGTGCCAGTTCAATTGTCCTAATATTTTAATCCAGTTGATTTAGGCCCTTTTGGAAATGAGCTCTTCTTTTTATGTAATACCGTTTTTGCATTTTATTTCAGATAAATTTGTATGTAAAATTAACTTAGAAGTAATAAGGCTTTCAACTCATTACACTGGTGTGTTTGTTCAAATCCATAAATTCCATTATAAATTTGATTTGGAAGATATGCATTTTTTTATTAAAACATTTATTCTTTTATTCGTAATTCACAAATTAATTATTATTTTTTTTAGATTTTTACTATAAACAATTAATCCACAAGATATTCGACAATAAATTCAACAAAAAAACAAAAGGCAAGAAACGAAATCACCCATTGCACAACACTCTTTTACTAATGTTCCAACTAAGATCGGCTCATTTACATATAGTAGTAGATTGTAACAACAAAAAATAATTTGATACAATACCCCTTGTTTGACTCATGTATGTATAATTATTATTGCATTAATAATGTTTTCTTTTCTACACCTTTTTTTATATTCATCATCACTATAACTTTGACTGCAAATTAATCTATGTCTGCCCCTTCGCAGCTGAGTGACCGGAATTCAGTGTCAGTTCCACTTCATCAAATCATGCAATATTGAGGCCCTGCCTCGGAGTCCAATGAGATCAATCCACATGTTTTCATACTAATATTCATTTGAAGATATAATATTGGCTGTTTGAAGTGCTTAGTTTTATTTGGAGGAACAGCTTTTTGTTATCGTGAAAAAAATAGTAATTTAAGTTACTATAGAGTGATACCTAGGCAAAACAAAAAAGGAACCAAAACAACTTTGTTTGAAAAATAGTCATTTAAATTTTGGAGCCATTAACTTCCTTTTTGGTTTTGTTTTTATTTGATGAATTCAGAAAAATTGGGCTTTTTGACAAAAAAAAAAAATTCCAGAGAGAATAGTCATGTGAGTGCAACAAAGCGTATCTCATTTCATGATTATCAGGGAAGCATTTTTTGTTTCATCCTTTTTGCGACTTTCCAAATGAAAATAATTCTTACACACGAAACATGTATTTTTTTTAAAATCTTATAAATAAGTTCATTTCCCAGTTAAGTGACTAATTAAATTGGCTATTAAAATGGCGTAACTACACATGATTTCCCGTGTCTTGCAAACAAGTCGTATCTACCCTAATTATGCCTATTGAGCTAGTAACTTTGCAATAAATTGACCTTATACTTGAAATTATGTTAAATTATGCGTATTTCCTTTACTTTTGTAAATTAATACGTACTGAGTGTAAATTAAGTGAGACAAGGTCGTAACTACATTGTTGATAGTTTTAAGGTTTTTTGTGCCGAAAGTAGCATAATTTGCTAAATTTGGGGTAACAAATGAAATTGCTCGTTTTCTTCAAAATATTTTGGGAGATTTTTTTACATTTTATTTCACGTTTTTAAAACCATCGTTTACAAGAAATAAAATGTCGTATATACATACTAGTTTTTCCGTTCGTATTTTGCAACTATTTGACTTAACGTTTGGTTGATCTAAAATAAAACATTTCAAAAGGCATTGCATTTTTGGTTTTTGAGCTACTTTACTGAAACAACTTTAACTTTTATTTGGACTTGTATGTGCAATATTTAGTGTTCCATTCATTGGGCGTAACAGGCTGGGGGGCAGGGGGGGGCAGGTTGCCCCTCCTGACGATTTGGCCGGGAAAAATTTGCAAAAATCATGCTAAATCAGCCATTATACACCAACATGCAGGAATTTCACCCATCCAATCCATTACAAAAGCTAACACATAACATACCTTCCTGTCTTGGTGTCCTTTAAAGATTTAAGTTCTTTTTTAGTATAGGCCCTTTAAAAGTCACTCCAACTACCCTGAATATCAAAATGTTTGGCCGTGATCCCACACTGCCTATATTTTATTAGCATTCATAATTTAACTGACAATACTTTAAACTTCATAAATATATTTTTGGGCCAGATTATTTACGTGGTGGGTCAAATATTAACTGGGTGGGCCTTTTTGGGTCATTGGGCAACTGACTTTACTGGGTGGGCCAAATAATTAACTGGGTGGTCCATGGCCCACCCATTTCTATGTTATTTACTCCCTGCCAGTGGCGGACAATATGGATCGTGAATCATCTCCACAAACGTTTACTCCCTAAAAGTGGGTCAAAGGAACCTTCCACGAAACGTAATAATTAATGGTACCAAATCTTTACTCGCTCATTTTCCCAACGAGGGTGAATACCCAGATTTCAATAGATTTGAAGGTTTAAAACGTGCCATTTCTTTTATCATGTTAAAACGTTTAGGTCCAAAGATATCCAACACTTTCTTTTCGTGATTTATTTCGAACGTGCGTATTTTTTGAATAATTAAATAAAAACCAAGGGAGATGGGAGGGGGTAATAGGTGAAAAGGAACGGAGAGAAGAAGTGGAAGAAACGGAAGAAGGTTTCATCAAAGTTACCAAATAAGTACCAAACTTCCAATATCATTAAAAAAAATTGCTAATGTTATATATGGTACTTTGCCAATTTTTTGTAACTGTCGACTTTTAATACGCTTCTTTTCATACAAAATAATAATAATAATAAAATCGGCCAAGCCGTTCGAGTTAACTTTCTAAATGCATGCATTTCGGAAGACGGGGTTATATTTATAACTTATCACTTTAAATTAGGTATAAAGTATGACTTATCACACTCATATTTCAGATGAAACTGACATTGGATCGTTCGCCACGGTGTCGGCCTACAAACATCCACAAGGTAAACAAATCAACATAACCGGAGTTAAAATTTACAAGTTGGTGGGTTTTTCGAGGTAGAAATTGGGCACCAGTTCAGAAGTTATATACTTTGTATCAAGGTACAATTGAACTTTCATACCACCGTTTTTCTCAAGAGTCGGAAGTGATCGGAAAATGTTCATATTAATTTTCACAAGATTTTTACAATCACTGGTCACACAATCACCCAAAATGCAACCTCATTTTCTACAGTCGAGACTCCACAAAGGAATGACGGTTTTGATGGGCGGTTGTCGGTATTGTGCTGAAATAATTTCCTCCTTATTTGGTGACAACAATTGCCAAAAAAACATGGAAATTGAGTGTATTATGCACTTCCCAAAAACCATACAGTCCGGGGTCACAACAATCGGTCATAACATCGGTCAAAGTTTTGTGGACAGCTTTTCCTTAGAAAAGACCGTAGTCACTGCTTTGATTGCGGAAAAGAGATATAAATCACGCACGGCCGCGGTGTATGCACATTGTACAAATCGCAGGCCTAGCTTTCGTCGAGATGAATGGGTATTAAATTAAGTAATTGGTGGTTTTCGCGTGGTTGGTTATTCTCTATCTACTAGGGGGTCCATGGTTAGGTGAACAAAGTGTAATCGGGCTTTGTCGGGTACCAATACGCATTTGTATCGATCGCCATTTAACTGATTACATGCACAAGGGGTAACCCGGACAGTATTTTAGCACGGCCTGTTTTATGACATGAACATCGACACAAGATTGGATTATAGGAAGCCCCCGTCCCCACATGTTAAGTAGGTGAAGAATAAAAGCTATTGGTGTATTCGTACGGCTATTGCTGGGTGGATTTGCAAATAAGCATTTTTCAAACATCCGAAAACAGCTTAATTAAACTATCATCCGGGGTTTACTTTCGCTGAAATAATTCAAATAAAATGCTGCCCGTTGCTCTGCAATAATGGTCGTGATTATCCCTGAATGTTATAATGCAAAGTGTGCATTTACTTTTTCTTTTGATGCGGGCTCACCACACGCGATCGCAAACCATAAAGGCCATTAACGTATTGGCCGCAACGCGTTGCGAGAAGAAGAAAGTAGCAACGCGTTGCCAGAAACCGAAATGTCGCAACGCGTTGCGGTGTAGGCCAATCAAAATCATTTGAATTCCTGTGACCCGGTTAATTCAAAAAATAGACCCACACGCGTTGCGAGATTACTTTGCAACGCGAGTTGCAAAAACCGTTCCACAAAGCGTAGCGAGCTCACAACGCGTTGTAAGCTTCACAACGCGTTGCCGAAGTCCACAAACCATAAGCAGTGGCGTAAACCAAGCGTGGGGGGGGGTGGGGGCAGGGGGCGACTGCCCCCCCCCTGGACAACTAAAAAAAGGGGACGGGAGAAGAGAAGAAGCCTAAAAAATGGGGACGAAAAGAAGGGGAGAAGAAGGTGGAAGAGAGGAGAAGAGGGAGAACAGAGAAGGAAAAGGGAAGGAGAAGGTGAAAAAAAGGAGAAAAGGAGAAGGTGACCAAAGAGAGAAAAAGAAAAGGGAAGGATAAGGGAAAAAAGAGAAGAAAAAAGAGAGAAGAAAGGGGGAAGAGAAGGAATAAGAAAGAGGGGGGGAAGGAGAAGAAGATGAAGGAGATCAGGAAAGGGAAGGAGAAAAATAGGGTTGTGTGGTGGAGTCAGGTCGAAGGGCGGAGAGGAAGAGAAAACGATAAAAAGAAAGAAAAAAAGAAAAAAAAAAAAGAAAAAAAAAAAAAGCATGATAGCAAAGAGAAAAAAAAAAAAGAACATAATAGAAAAAAGAGTAAACAAAAAAAATAAAGAAATAGAAAAAAAGAAAAACCGAAAAACAAACAAAAAACAACAAAGACAACCCCCCCCCCCCCCCCCCCCCCCCACACCCCGCTCTTCAGATTTCGAACCGTTAGGAAAAAAATATGGTATATCGTGCCCGAGCGCGCGAGCCGCCTGAAAAAAAAAAAAATGGGGGGAGGAAAACTTCTGGAGTCTTGCCCCTCCGGAGGCTCAGGTCTGGTACGCGCCTGACCATAAGGTCATAAGTATTGCCGCAACGCGTTGTGAGAAAGGCAAAACGCGTTGCGCAATTCGGAACTCGTTGCCGGTGTCGACCAATCAAAAATAATGAATTTCTTTGACGTATTCAAAAAATATAATTTCACAAAGCATTGCGAGTCGCTTCACACGCCGTTGCAAACCTTCACAACGCGTTGTGAAGCTGCAACGCGTTGTGAAGCTCGCACGCGTTGTGAAGGCCATAAGCTCATAACATCGTGCCGCAACGTCTGTGGATCTTATTTGTTGTTTAAATAACGTCACAGAAAGAAAAATCATGATTTTGATTTGGTCAGACGCCACGGCAACGCGTTGCCGAAATGTTCGCAACGGGTTGTAACTTTCTCACACCGCGTTGGGGCACAATCTTTATGACC